>PDHP01000236.1:0-50458 GCA_003339455.1 Ophiocordyceps camponoti-leonardi (nom. inval.) | reverse complement strand
GGGGGGGGGGGGGGGGGCGCGGGCGCGCCGGGGGGCGGGGGGGGGGGGGCGGGGGCCGGCGGGGGCGGGGGGGGGGGGGGGGGGGGGGGGGGGGGGGGGGGGGGGGGGGGGGGGGGGAGTAAAAGGAGGTGGAGGGAATGAAGAGAATGAGAGGGAGAGTATCCGTAATAAGAGAGGAGAAGAAGATCGGTCATGAACTGACCATACGGATAGTAACGAGCCTATTCAATTGTTTGGGTGAAAGAGCGAGAGTGTGTGTATGTAAGTCTATGTACGATTATGGCCTTGTTTGCGAACTCGGATGGATGAGTTGCGTTGAACGGTTACTGATGTGAGGAAGAGGGAATGAAGAGGGTGAGGAGGAGGGAACGGTGGCCCGAAAAAGCTTGCATTTTGCAACGCTCAGGCCTAGTTGCATGAACAAGAAAAAAAAAAGAGGCTGCCAAGGGAAAAGCTGGACGGACGGAGCCAACGGCAAGGCCGAATGCTTGATGGCTGTTTCAGGTGGTGGGTGGGGGGGAAGGGGGGAGAAGAGAGAGAGAGAGAGAGAGAGACTCATCACTCTGTGTAAGAGGGAGAGAGAGAGAGAGAGAAAGAAAGAAGCTGACGACTAGCCGAGTAGCGTAAGGTCTCGCCGTTGAACGACGGCGTCTGCAGTTTGGCCGCGCTGACTGACGGTGAGGAGAGAGGCGAATGCAGGGTCTGTCCCCGCCCGGCGATGGAGTCCCTTTTCCCCTCTTTTTCTTCTTCTTCTTCTTCTTCGTCGTCGTCGTCGTCTGCTATCCGTACGTACTTTAGTCTTTTACATACTTCTTTAGGAACCGGCGGCGGCAAACAAGGATTGGAGAAGAGTTAGCGTCTTGGTCCGCCTTCACAGTGTCGCCGTCTTTGAGAGCCATCGGAAGAGGCGCCAATCGGCTGTCTCTCATTTGTCCGTGATGGGGGCCAGACCACTGTGTGTGGTGTGTGTGTGTGTGTGAGAGAGAGAGAGCTTGGGCCAACCGATAGCGAAGGGGGCAAAGAGATGGTGAGGATGAGAGTGAGAGAGAGCATGTAATAAGTAAGTCGGTAGTTAGACGAGTTGCCGTGATAACTGATTTCTTGATATTGTATTCCTTCCTCTCTTCTCTCCCTTGAAGCAAGGTGAAGACGGTTCAACCTCCTCCTTTTCTTCCCCCTTACTTACATCTTTTCCACACAATAATAATACTCGATACTGATCGTATCGTGAAGCC
The DNA here is from genome assembly GCA_003339455.1 of Ophiocordyceps camponoti-leonardi (nom. inval.). NCBI lineage: Eukaryota > Fungi > Ascomycota > Sordariomycetes > Hypocreales > Ophiocordycipitaceae > Ophiocordyceps > Ophiocordyceps camponoti-leonardi. Next base: position 49,223 of record PDHP01000236.1, on the reverse strand, counting down.
AACTCGTGATATTTTGTACGAATAGAAAAATAAGGGGACCACAAACTTGGCTGGCTGGCCCTGGACCGCCGCCGCCCGCCGCCGCAGTGGACCTCGGGCGGGCACTCCCAGTTCCCGTACAGTGCCTCCTCCTCTTGTATGTACTGCTACGTCACAAGCGGGCAGTGCTGGACGCTGGCTGGCTGGGCTGGGCTGGGCTGGGCTGACTGGGCTGGCCGCCAACAACGCTGTCAGCTCCCTTGCGATGGACTTGTGGGATCCAGCGCTCTGGGCCTTGTTGGAGTTGGTTGGCTGTCATACCTACTCATAGTCATCCCTAAGCAGGCCGCGCGCCCGTTCTTGTCCGTCAGTCAGTCCGTCTCGTCCGACCTCTTTTTTTTCCTTTCTTTTCCTCTCTCTCCCATCAGCCGACGTCAAAAAAACTTCTTCCAGACTCTCCATCTCTCTCTCCATCTCTCTCTCTCTCTCTCTCGCTCTCTTTCTTCTCTCTCATCAGTTCTCTCCCCTCCCGGCTGTCGTCGAAACGAATTCGATCCACAAACCTACCGCCCACACCCCCCCCCCCCCCCTCCCTCTCCGCGAAGTCAACCGACTCTCTCTCATCAAATTCTCTCTCTCTCTCTCTCCGTCTCTCACTTCTATCTAGCCAGGAACCGCTTTTTTTCTTTCTCGCTTGATTGCTGCGCCCCTCACACCACACACTCACACACACACCACACACATCAACCACACAGACAATCCACCACACACAGACACACACACAGACACACACACCCCCCCCCCCCCCCCCCCCCCCCCCCCCCCCCCCCCCCCCCCCCCCCCCCCCCCCCCCCCCCCCCCCCCCCCCCCCCCCCCCCCCCCCCCCCCCCCCCCCCCCCCCCCCCCCCCCCCCCCCCCCCCCCCCCCCCCCCCCCCCCCCCCCCCCCCCCCCTCTCCCACCCCCCTCCTCCTTAATTTGATATCCTTCTCCATGTTTAGTCGCTCTCGAAGAAGCCAGCGGCAGCCCATCGGCGACGCGGGCCCGCCCCCCTCCGATCCCAAGAAGGGCCCGACGGACTTGAGCCTAATCGTCGGCAATCCCCAGGGTGGTCCTCGTTCGAGGCCCCTGGCCAACCAGTCCGTCTTTCTCGAGAAGGGTAGGTTCCCCTTGAGAGCTTGTCGTCGCGCAAAGCCGAGTCCGAGTCCGAGCCTCACCCAAGCTTCGCCTTTGTTTCACTTGATGTCGCTTTTCCTGCCCGTCTCATATCTCCTCTCCGACCTTTCAACTGTCGTCCAATTCCCGCTCCCGCTGACAAGAACTTGACATCTCTCTTCCCCCAGGCAGCATATACTCGGACGACTTCCCTCTGCGTCGTCGTGACTCCTTTGCGAGCTCTGCCTCATCTCTAGTCTTTGGTTCCGCACTTCGGAGAGTTGGCGCCATCGATAACAACGTCATGGCGAGCACCGCTGAGCGCGCTCGCCATCGCCGCGAGAGGACCTTTGTTGGCAGCGAATGCGCCTGTTGCGAGGAGCCTCTAGAGCATACTCTGCAGGGCGAGCGGATCCTTCAGTTCTCCTGTTCCCACGTCTCTCACGAGGCCTGTTTCTACGAGTTCATCCGCGAAGTCGACGCTCATCACTGTCCCACCTGCGATGCTCCGTTGCATCTCGACACCAGCCGTGGTGGCAATGTCATCGACATCAGTCCGTCTTCCCCCCTCCCTTCTCTAGCCCTCAAGAAGATAGACTACCTTTGACCCGCCTGCTGACATCGTTTGGCAGACAAGATCAGCAACTTGATGCGATCTGCCGGTAGCGACTCGCGTTCCATCACCAACACGCCGACCCCTACTTGGGATAGCCAGACGATGAGGACACCGAGCATCGGCAGCTCTCAGAAGAACCTCCCGGCCCTACCGACGGGCGGCATCCCCAAGGAGATGAGGACTGGCGGCGCCTTCAACCGCGAGCCTGTCCCTTCCGAACGTTACGGCTCTTCGAGGCATGCGCGTAGCGACAGCGAGGCCACCGGCATCGCCTCCTCCAGCGGCTATCCCGAGACGGCTCAGAGCGGTCTGCCACGCCGTCACGACTACGACATCCAGGCCATGGAGGCGTCTCCAGGCAGCCCCCGCGCCATCTCCCGCAACCCCGTCCCCCCCCCTACCGTCACCGTCCGATCCGAGTTCCCGACCATCAACAAGTCTCGCCACCAGCAAACGCTCACCTGCCTCATCACCGTCGAGGTCGCCGACAACAAGTGGACCCCCGACCTCGAAGACATTGGCATCCAGCCGCTGCAGCTGTCTTCGCTTGGCGCCCGCATGGACGAGGCCTCCTCGCGGTCTGCTGCTGTCACGCCCGCCCGCCTTTATCCATACGAGTCTGCCGAGGTGCTCGAAGAGATGGCGGATCATTTGCGGAACCGCGTCGACAACTGGCACGGCCTGGACTTTGACAGGTAAGCCCACTTCTTGTCTCTCCTTCATTTCCCTTTCCTCCCCCCTCCTCCAGCTTGGACAGCTCTGTTGACGTGTCCTGGTAGTTTCGGCCCCTTGCGCCTGTATGGCACCCTGCGAGTTGGCAAGAACAAGGTTTCCTGGCAGGTCCTGGAATGCTACCTCTTTGCCGAGATGCTCATCTGCGTCAAGGAGAAGAAGCTGCCGCCTCGGTGGGACGACAGTGGAGCCCCTCAGAGCGCGTCGACCCGCTGCACGCTCAAGGGCTCCATCCTCATCAAGAGGCACCTCAATGAGGTGGTCGAGACCGGCACCGTCGACGAGAACCTCTTGACCCTGTCCCTGTCCGCCGGCGACCTGCCTCAGTTCCACCTGAGATTCGACAACCGGAACCAGCTCAAGCTCTGGAACCAGGCGCTCTTGGATCTCATCACCGTCGAGGACTCCCCCGTCCGCATTTCAGACTACGACCATGGCGACATGTCCGAGACGGACGACGAGATCGACTGGCACCGCTCGCGGCCCCAAAGGGTCTCGTCGGCAGCCTCCTCGTGGGGCCCCAAGTCGGCGACGACGGCGCCGACGGAATACACGTCCTTCAACGCCAGGAGCCCTCGGCTGGGCAGACCGATGCACGTGCCCATCGACGTGGTCGTCGTCGTCCCCATCTCGTCGTCGATGCACGGCGTCAAGATCAACCTGGTGCGCGACGCTCTCAAGTTCATGGTTGGCAACCTCGGCGAGCGCGACCGGATGAGCATCGTCACCTTCGGCTCGGCCAGCGGCGCCGCCTCCGTCATGGGGATGATGACCAAGTCCTTCAACAACTGGCCCAGCGTCCTGGCGTCCATCAAGCCCGTGGGCCACAAGAGCTACCGCGCCGACCTGGTCGAGGGCGCCAACGTGGCCATGGACCAGCTGATGCAGCGCAGGCACGCCAACCCCATCGGCACCATCATGCTCATCAGCGACGCGTCCACGGCCGACACGGAGTCGGTCGACTTCGTCGTCTCCCGCGCCGAGGCGGCCAAGATCACCATCCACTCCTTCGGGCTCGGCATGACGCACAAGCCCGACACCATGATCGAGCTGTCGACGCGGACCAAGGCCTCGTACACGTACGTCAAGGACTGGTGGATGCTGCGCGAGTGCCTCGCCGGCTGCCTGGGCGGGATGCAGACGCTGTCGCACCAGAACGCCAAACTCAAGCTCAAGCTTCCCGAGGGATCGCCGGCCAAGTTCCACAAGATCAGCGGCGCTCTGCAGATCACCAAACGCGCGACGGGCCGCGACGCCGAGGCGAACCTGGGCGACCTGCGGTTCGGCGACAAGCGAGACGTGCTGGTGCAGCTGGTCATCACCCCGGACACCGTCTCGCCCGAGCAGCTGCCGCAGGATCCGTGGGACAACATCGTCTCCGGGCTCGAGGCCCTCGGCGGCTCGGTCGACAACGAGGCCGAACGGCGGGAGTCGGTCGAGGAGGTGCCCCTGATCCAGGCCGACCTCAGCTGGGGCGACATCCTCCGCGACGGCACCGTGACGCACATGCCGCGGCCGTCGCTGCTGGCCGTGACGATGCTGCCGTCCGACGGCCGGCAAAAGAAGCCGTGGGGGAACGCGCAGCCGATCCCGCCGGACTTCCACATCGTCCAGCGTCGGATGGAGCTCTTGACGTCGGACATGCTGACCCGGGCCCTGACCTTGGTCGGTCAAGGTCGGCATGACCGCGCCCACACGCTGCTCAACGAGACGCGGTCGATCCTCAAGGGCCTCGGCAAGGGCAGCCTGCCCCCCGTTCCCCCGCCTCCCGTTGGCGGCGGCGGCGGCGGCAGCAGCAACAGCAGCAAATCAGCCCCCACGACGCCGCACATGACCGGCGACGCGACGCCCCACGCGGCCGGAACGCCGGATCGCAAGCAGACCCCATCGCCGCCGACATCCAACGCGTCGTCCGGCAGCGGCAGCGGTAACGGCTTCTCGGCGGCCCCGCGGCTCGCCCACAGTCGATCCAACGACGGTTTCGGCCTCGGCACCAGCATCGACCAGGTAGCCGTGGCGGCGCTGGACGCGGAGCTGGAGAGCAGTCTCGAGTGGCTACACCACCCGGCACAGTTCGGGCGCGACAGCCGCAAGGCGGTGCTGCAGGCCATCGGCGTCATCAGCTCGCAGCGGGCCCTGACCTTCCGCTCGCCCGTGGAGAGTCTCTGGGCGGGCCGGGTGAGTGGCATCAAGCGTCTGGCGGACAAGAGCCGCGAGTGGCGCGAGGAGGGCGGCGGCGAAGGGGGCATCATTCAGGAGGCTTGAGAGATGATTGCTGAGGTTTTCTGTGTTTCATGGTGGTTGGTGGCGTCTCGTCCGATTTTTTTCACCCTTTGACTTTTTTTTCCCCTGGTTGTTATCATATGTTCAGCGATACCCATTCGCTTGGGGGTGACGCCCCCTTGACGCCTTCACGATATGTTTTTTTTTGTCTTTTCCTCTTTTATGTCATGTCTGTGTTTTCTTCAAAAGTGGTTTTCTTGACGATATGGAGGTCGTGATATAGCAGATGACTGCCTTTTTTCCCCGTGTCTCATCTGTTTCTTCAGTGTATTTTCTCTCTTCCACCTTTTTTTTTTCTTTCTCTCTTTCTCTTCTTTCTTTTCCTCTTCATCTCTTCCTTTCTTTTACTTACTTATCTTGGCTTTTAATTTTACATTTTCCGCGGCGGGGGAGAAGACTGGGCAGGTTGATGAGCGGTTTCATGACTTCGTCATCCATCCTTTTCCCTGAACTCTTCCGGTCGTAAGGGAAGAATTTATCATGAGAATTTTCATCCAATTTACATAGAATTTCGTACATTCTCTCCGTTGACTTGTGGTTTGAATTCATACTGGTGATGGTGCGAAATCGTGTGTTTAGTGTTTAGGTAGGCACTGGCTCTCTTTTCCTTGTATGGGGAAAGGGTTGCCATTTACACGCGCACAAAGGAGTGGCGTATGTATATCCTCTACACTTAAAGCAGCTTTCACCCCTTTTTTCCCTTGTATTATCGATGGCTTCATAGAAGAAACCAAAGATGTATCTTGTGAATAGTCACGTCACGCGTCTGCTGAATCTCACTTGTGAACTTTATCTCTTTAAGAGTCGTGGCTTTTGGTACACTATACATAGTAAAAGATGCTTTAGATGGGGGCTCGTACGCGTTGTGAAAGATTCTTTCTTTCCCGAGAACGTGATGAGCTCTTACATGGAGCTTTTCCTCTTCATTCCCTTCATTCTTCGCTCCCGACGTCAGGATGAAAAAAGCGACCCCATCTCACACCCCCCTTTTCCATTTTCTTACATCGTCTTACGTCTCGTCCTTCCATTCTTTCTCTTAATCCTCATCCCAGTTCTGTCGAGTTGGGTTCCTTCGTTAGCGGATCGGTTGAAGGGATCATGCATGGATATTTATAGGGGACGCGTCTGCGTGTGACAGAGAGGAAGAGTGTGTGTGTGTGACAATGACAGAGACAGAGACAGAGACAGAGAACGAGGGAGGGAAAAAAAAAAGGAGGTATAAGCTTACAGGATTGGGCCCCGGTGGCTTCGGCCCCCCAGCTTGTCTGGCGACGATGATCTGATCGACGGAAAGGACGGTGCAGGCAGCCTCGGAAGCGAGCCTGATGGCCGACTGCTTGGGGGCGAGGAGGTCGAGGATGCCCTCGTCCGCAGCGTCGATCGTCCCAGACTCGTCGTTGTTCTCCACGTCTACGCCGGCGCAGGCGTTGTCATCGCCGCCGCCGCCGCCGCCGCCCTTGTGATGGTGGGCGGCGTAGAGGCTGCTGACGACCTCGGTCGCGTCCAGGCCGCAGCTCTCCGCCAGCGTGCGGGGGATGACCTCAAAGGCCTCGCCGTACTTCTTGATGGCGTACTGGCTCAGCCCGGCCGTCTTGTCGGCCAGCGCTTGGATCCTGGCGCTCAGCTGGATCTCCGTCGCGCCCGCGCCGGGGACGAGGCGCGCGTCTCGCGTGATGGCCTTGACCACGTTGACCCCGTCGTCCACCGCCCGTTCCACGTCGTCCAGGTGGTTCTGCGTCGCGCCGCGGAGGACGATGGTGGCGGTCCGGGTGGTGGATTCGCCTTCTTGGCGGAAGACGGTGACGCGGTCGCCGCCAATCTCCACCGTCTCGACCACGTCGATCGATCCCATCTCGTCCGGCATCGGGGCGCCCAGACGGGCCAGTGGCGTGGCGCCCACCACGCGGCAGGCTCTGCGGAGCTCGAACTTGCTGAGGATCTTGATGGCGAGGATGCCGTAGCGGTTGAGGTAGTGCATGGCCAGGTCGCCGATGCGATCGCCGCAGATGACGACGCGGAGGCCGGCGTCGTGGAGCGCCTTGACGTTGGCCTCCACCTGGGTCTCTTCGCCCTTGGTAAAGTTCATCATCTCCTTTGCGTTGTGGAGGAGGACGGTGCCCTTGGTCTCGGTCTGGCTCGTGTCGATGGGACAGGTGAAGACGGCGACCTTTGCGTTGCGGGCCTTCTTGACGGACCCGTCGGGCTCCTTGCCAAAGACCATGCCCCGGACCACCCGGCTCTGCTCCAGGCTTCCGCCCATGATCTTGACGACCCGGACGTTGTCGACGTTGAATTGGGTCGCATTCTTGGGCAGTACGGCCAGTACGGCCTCGGCGACGAGATCGGCGAGGAGGTCCTCGCTACCGTTGTGTTTGCTGGCGACGACGGTACGAATCGCCTTGGCCAGCTCATTCTGCTTGCGCAGATCCCCGACCTTGTCGACGACGAGCTTCTCCAACCCATCGAGCGCCATCTTCTGCGCCTTTTCGTACCCGGAGACGATGTCCGACGTGCGCAGGCCCATCCGCAGCAGGTCCTCTGCTTTCCGTAGCAGCTCCCCTGCCAGGACGATGACAAGGTTCGTGGCGTCTCCCATCTCCGACTCCTGCTGCTGGCTGGCCATGACGAGGAGCTTAGCCGCCGGGTGGACGACGTCGAGCTCGCGAAGGATCGTGGCGGCGTCCGAGGTGAGGATCATCTTTTGTAGGTGGTTGATGACGATTTTGTTCCTCCCGTACGGGCCGAGGGAGGTCTGGACTGTTGACGCTATGGCGCGGCAGGCGTCGATATTGCGAAGAACAGCGCCATCTTCGGCATCGTAGCTGGAGAGAGAGAGCTTGGAGGTTAGGGGTGATTTTTTGAAGCCTCCTCTTTTTTTTTCTTCCCGAGTAGAAAGGATCATCGGGATTAAGACTCACTTGTTATAACCCTGCTTGAACAAGCCAGCGTTTGGCGCGTTGGGTATGTTCAGCGACATGACGACGGTGTGCTGTTTGGGAGGAGGATATTGAGAGGTGGGAAGAAAGAGGCTCTTGATTTTTCCGCAGTCAGGCCAAAGAAAAAAAAGTGGACGGAGGTGACGCGCATAGAGAGAGTAAGTATCGCGGCCAGGTGTGAGTGTAGGGGAGTACTAGTCTAGCAGGCAGCGGCCCGGTGCATTTGAAAGTACTACTCTCGGATCTTGCCGCGATGTGTACTTTGCAGCCCGTGAGTGCCGGTCACGTCTGGGAAATCGGAGTTTTTTCTATCAATTTATTCGCAGAAAGCTACAGATAAAATGGAAATATGCGTGATAGGAGTTATTCTAAGATCACACTTTCCTGGATGCCTAGTCATTGCCGGTCTTTGACGATGCTGGCGACTCTTTCGCTGTTGCTAGTCACGTGATGAGAAACGGCATCCCCGGTTCAGTTGTTGAGCCTCACTCGGAGTCGCTGTCAGCCTGTCATTGAGACGCAAGGCTGCTGCTGGTGGTGGTTACGACGATACCTCGTCAAGCTAGTGCGTCAAGTCTCTCGCCCTGCATCTCTTGCGGCGAAAGTACCAGATTCGAGCCCAGCACCAATGTACTTTTTCCTCTCCCCTCCCAAACCAACGAGGTAGGCTATAAGCGAGGTGAGGGTGGAAAGCCAAGAAACCACCACGTTTTTGGAGAAGCGCGCCAATCGAGGCATCGCAGCCTCGCTGCACCCCTTGGGAGGTCGCCTACTCCGTACTTCCTACCTGGTACCTTACCTAGGTAGCCAACCTTTACCCACCCTCTTCCTTCATCAGTCTCTTTCTGCCAATTACAATCACAATCTCGACACATCCATCGACGCGCCTCCTTCAAATCCTCCCTTGGTCTGTGCCGTCGCATTGCCCTCGTCTTCATCTTGGGCCATCGCGACCACGAAAGAAAAAGCAGCCGCGAAATTGTGGCTTCTTTGGTGGCTCCGCGCTCGCCTGCCTTCCCCACACCCATCTTGCCATCATCATGGCACCCCAGTCTTGTACGTTTATTATAGCAGCATGCCCACCATCAGAATAATCAGAAAGAAGCCTTACCATCCGCCAGCCGTTCCGCCTTCACTGCCGCCATCGGTCGAGGAGGCCTACCGTCGCAAATGCGTTCAACTCAAAAACAGGACAAACGAGGTCGAGGACGCCAATGACGCGGCCCGGCTACGTCTGGCGCGCATCAAGCGTCAAGTCGAGAAGCTGAGAATAGAGAGGGCTTTCCTGTTGGAGCAGCTGGCCAAGCGCACGAGCACCAACGTTGAGGACTCCGAGGGCAGTCCAAGCCCGCCTCCGACTGTAGGCACCAGCCGCTCCACGCCCTCCCCCTTTTCATGGTATGAACCCGATCTGATGCAAAAAGTTACAGCCGGTCGATATCCGCACCGCACCCGATCCGAACCCAGCGAAGCCCAAGGACAAGCCTCTGAGGATCAAGCGGGGACATCGCAAGTCGGCGGCGGCGGGCGACGGCGAAACCAAAGCCGGCCCTTCCAAGCCGTCTCCGACGTCCGAGTCGCAGTCCAAGGGCGGCGGCAAGTCGGGCGAGGCCAACGGCGAGACCAAGACGTCTCGTTTTGCCAACGAGCCAGGCTTCGACATTTACGAGGAAGAAAAGCGCTCCCACTTCGAGGCCAAGCTCAGGGAACGGGACGTCGACCCCGAAGAGAACGAGTGGCAGGTGACGGAGGAGCTGGAGTGCGGTTGGGAGGCGCTGTCGAGCGCCGCAAAGGAAGAGTATAACAGCCGGTACTTGGAGGAAACGGAAACGAGACAGAAGGGCGCAAAGGACGGCAAGCAAAAGGAGCGCAAGACTTCGACCGGCAACGGCAAGGCCGAGACGACGCAGGACGACGACATTGAGATGGTTCACTACGACACCGAGGATCAGGCGTAGCAAGACGCAAAAAGAAAAAGGCCGGCGACGAATGATGCTGGATGACGGCGCGGCTTGGGCTTTATGGACTCAGGTACTTTTTTGTTTTTCTCTCTTTTTGGTTGTTTTTTTTTCTTTTAAATCCGATTTCAAGTGGATGAGATGATGTTGATTCTTGATTCCTCTTGTGATCCTCTCCTGGAACTTTGATCGTGACTTCGAGATATGAGGTTCACAACATGATGTACGTTGCATCTGCAGCTCACTCTCTTTGCCTGGGTAGAGAGATATGCCAGCTACCTAGATAGCAAGGCTGCACGGATAGGTAGGCAGGTAGGTATGCAATAGAGGCGCCCAATGAGGTAATGGTAACGTATTCAGTCCTACCTGTTGACGTCTGCACATGTATGAAGATGCATATGTAGGTCAGACGTCAGTAGGGATGAAAGACGGGCGAGGCAGCGAAGCAGAGCAAAGCAAAGCAACCTCCTCCTTCACGCCAAGATGACAGTCGAATTCCACTCCGTCGTGCCGATCCTCCGCATCTTCGACGTAACCAAGGCGGACGAATTCTACGTCGGATACCTCGGCTTCGGCGTCGACTGGGACCACCGCTTCGACGACGGCGCGCCGCTCTACAGACAGATATCAAGGGACGGGCTGACGCTTCATCTGAGCGAGCATCACGGCGACGGTAGCCCCGGAGTGCAGATCCGGGTTGTGATGAGGGGGCTCGACGCCCTGCACGGCGAGCTGGAGGCTAAGAAGTATCGCTATATGCGGCCCGGGATAGAGGCCGGGCCGGCGCCGGGGTCACGGGAGATGGTGGTTGTCGATCCGTTTGGGAATCAGATTCGTTTCTGTGAGGAGGGTTCCTAGACAGGTACTTGGCTGAGATAGTATCCGTATACGTAGCCTTTACCTGTATTTAACAGGCCACTGTATCCGTTCTAGTAGATTCTTGGGATGATGTGAAGCTTTACTAGTAGGTTGAATGGTGTTACGCATTAAAACGAAAAAACTGGGAGGTTCCGTTCCTATAGTTTGGCGCTGCAGCCACAGGGTGGTGTCGTGTCTGTGGCGGGGGGCCTTTATTTTAGAGGGCCAAGCCTCGCCTCCCCCCCCCCCAATCCCTTCGTCATCACTATCCCGTCCCTTGTTCCTGTCCGTCACCACCAACTTGGCACTCCCACAACAAGAAGAATATCGCCAGCAACAAACAAAAAGAGGCAGACTGATGCATCTCGCAACCAATCATTCAACCATCTAATATCCCTCGCTAGCTACCTGAATACTCACCTACCTACTATATCTGACCCTGAATGCTACCCACCTAAAAGCAGGTCGGTAGTTTACCTAGCAGATAGCACGTCCACTAAACCCTTCCCTCCCCCCCTGTTTATTTTTTTCTTCACCAGCGAATGGCACGCAAAAAATGGACGAGAACACCCCCCTGCTGCCAACCGACGGCCGACCTCGGAACTCGCGGACAGTCACCTTCAGCGCCGACCCCGTCACCCGCACGTTCGAAGCCGACTCCTCTCTGACTTCGATCAACAACAAGCTCCGCAGGCGCTACAGCCATGGAGGCGGCGTGCCACAAGCCCTTCCTCCCTCCGTCGTCGCCAAGATCGGACCGCAGCGGAGCACGAAGAAGACGGAGAAGTTGAAGTTGCTGCCGAACCCGGACCTCGAGGACGGCGAGGAGGACGAGGAGAGCGGTCGTGATGTCTACTCGCAATATACGCGCATCAAGGACCCGACTGCTAGGAGGGATGCCGCGAGGTTGGGGAAAAGCGATCGCGCTCGTCTGCCGCGCGTCACCGCTTACTGTACCGCCAACCGGTACGATATGGATGGTCTGATGCGCTTCTTCAAGGGTCGTGGCAAGACACGGGGTGCCAACCCGAAGCTCATCGACGAGTGCATCTATACTCCATACTCTTACGTGCACGGACCCGAACCCCTACGGTCTCCTCATCGACGCCATTCGACCGGTGGTGAATCGTTCGACGCCGAAGCTCTGCGTCAGACGGCGCCATCGGATGCTTATCACGATTCTGATGCTGCTGCTGCTGCCGCCGCCTCCGCCGACGACTTGCCTGCGCTGGAGCCGACGCCAGAACTCGACGTTCAGGTTCATACGCCCGAGGCCTTCCTCTTCGACTATGGCGTCATCGTCGTCTGGGGCATGACGGAGGCGCACGAGGCTCGTTTCCTGAGGGACATTGCCAAGTTCGAGGTCGAGAAGTTGGCGCCGGATGATGTCGAGACGGAGCATTTCAACTTTTACTACACGCACGAGTATCAGGCTCGTATCTACAATGACTTCATCACCCTCCGGGACAAGCACAACTATATGACCAAGCTGGCCATATCACATGCTTTGGCGCAGAGCGTAAAGGTACAGAAGATCCTTCTCAAGCTGAATCTTCGCCTACCTCTTTACCCACTTACTTACAAACGACAAACGATAGACCTCTTTGTTCGAGGAACTCATCGCCTCGACCGTAGACACATGCAAGGACATACCCACGCAAATCGCCCTCACGGGAAAGATCAACCTGAGCAGGAAGCAGATCAACATGCAGATCGGCGAGCTGTTCATCCTCCGCATCAACATCCACCTCAACGGCTCCGTCCTCGACACGCCCGAGCTCTTCTGGGTAGAGCCCCAGCTCGAGCCCGTCTATCAGGCCGTCCGCAGCTACCTCGAGATGGATCAGCGTGTCGAGCTGTTGACGGAGCGGCTCGATGTCATAGCAGATTTGTTGGCCGTTCTGAAGGATCAGCTCAGTCATGGACATGACGAGAAACTTGAGTGGATTGGTGGGTTGGCCCTTGTTTCCTCTCCTCTTCTTCTGTTGTTTCATTCTTTCTCCCCTTCGCTCCCCTCTCGTTACCTCGTCTTCTTTACGATCGATGTCAAGCTCCGGGACTGACAGTAACCACACAATAGTCATTGTTCTCATTGCCATGGAAATCCTCGTCGCTGCTATTAACATCGTCGTCGACATGTGGGCTGGCGATGTATAACGGGTATAAAGGTCCGACATTGGGGGTTTTGATACATTCTAGAGAAGCCGAAGGGGGGGTTGTGTGGCGGCGAGGAAGATGGGTTCGAGATGTCACGGACTGGGTAACAAAAGGCGTCGGGCTTTGCTTTTCACCGCCTCTTCTGCTTATCTTGATTTCGATTTTGTCTTTGCGCCTTTTTTTTCCTTCATGCCCCTGACGTACATCGTGGCATGATTTTTCGACGAGCGTTTTTGGTGTTTTCGACTTTTTTCTTGGCTGCCCTTTCAAGACGGAGAGGCCTACTACTCTTACATACATAGCTAGATAAAAATGATGGTCCTACTTCTCGAGCATCTTGACGTCAATCTTGAAGCCGGCGCGGTTGACGCGGTCGACGTAGCTCTGGCCTAGACAGGCTGGCGTGTAGAAACCGCCTGGCAACTCCATCTTGTCCTCGAGCAGCGTCTGAGCCGCCTCGGCGAGGAATAGGGCCGTGACTAGCAAGCAGAGTCAGTAGTGAGCAGATTAGATTTCATGGAAAGGGGAAGTTGAAAAAACTGACTCTGGTACGAGCTTCCGCGGTACACTGCTCGGCAATAGGCCCGCTTGTCCACCGGCCCCTGAGCATCTGGGGTAGCGGTGCCGCGATACTCAATCTCCTCTCTCGCCATGCCCTCCTTGTCCAGACCCTCGCCCGGCTCGTGGGCGAACTTGACGACGAGGGCCCTGGCGGGGGGAACGAGGGCCAAGACCAAGGCGCCTACCATGAGGGCCCAGTGCATGGCGATGCCGTGGAGCCAGTTCCTCGGTTTTTGATAGGTAGCCCAGTTGAACTTGGGGCCGTAGAACTGGGCCTTGCGCGAGGGGATCTGCGACAGGAGTCCCCACGTGCGCTCGACGACGGGGGCGTCCATGCTCGCTTGTATCGAGGTGGCTTGGAGGCCTAGATCGGGGACTTGGCGGATGCCGAAGACTTGGTTTAGGAGCGAGGAGGTCGGTCGGGGCTTGTTGGGGTGGGGGACGGGGGAGATGACGTATGGTTTGCCGGTTGCTTGCATTTCGGCGAAGGAGAAGTGGTCGAAGACGCCCATGGCGGTGGCGATGGTGCCTCCTGAAGGGACGACGCTTTTTTTTTAGATATTCCGTCAGCGGCTTTCTCTCCTTTTCTTTCCTTTGAATGACCATCAATAATGAACGAAGAACATGACTTCGAACGCACCTCGCCTTGTGAACAGACAGGACGACATCTTCCACGCCGACACCCAGCTTGGCCTTGACGAAGCTCACCAAGCTCCAGGTGATGAGGTCCGAGGCAGCAGACTCGATGCCGTTGCAGGGGATGAGGATGGCGCCACTCTGCCGCGCTTCGGCCTCGTACTTCTTGATCATGCTTGCCACCCACGGTATCTCGCCCGTGCAGTCGAGATAGTGCGTTCCAGCCTGGGCGCAGGCGCGGACGACGCCCTCGCCGAAGCGAAAGTAGGGGCCGACGGTGGTGATGACGAGGGATGTTTTGCGTACGAGGGCGTTCATCTGGTCCTCATCGTCGACGTTTACCGTCTCGAGCTCTGAGGAGGTGTGTTTTTGAAAGTATCACATGTTAGCTTTGCCCTGAGTCTTGGAACGTTGACGAGAAAATTGTATGGGAGAGGAGTATGTATGTATGTTTGTACGCACCGGGCTTCGACATCGTCGGGTTCAGCCGGCTGCACTCGTCGGCTACGGCTTGTAGCTTCGACTTGGAGCGGCCCGCGAGAGCCCACTTGAGGCTGGACGGGAGGTGGGCGGCGACATGCTCTGCCGTCAAGCGGCCGGTATAGCCTTTGGGTTTTGGTTAGTTGACTCTGAAGCTGTAGAGATGCATGAGGAAAGGGGGAATGGGAAGAGAGGTATTACCGGTAGCTCCTAGGATGACGAGGTCGTACATGGTCAAGAGGATGGCGCGATGGTTTTTGGCAGAGGAGAGACCTGTCTGATGGTCTTTACGAATCCATTGAAGGCCCTGATCTGGGAGGGGGATCGGCCAAAGCGTTCCGGTTTCTCCGCTCGTTTTATTTTACCTGTATCCGTATCATGTCTCCGTACGGATGTTGCGTGCACAATCTTTGGTGTGCCCTTTACTCACTCACTCACTCACTCATTCACTCACTCGTTACCGTGGTGCCTGACACACAGACTTTTACAACAGAGGTGTTCAATCTTACTTCCAAGGCACGGAGCAGGTAAGTGTTGCGATTACCCGTAGGTCCTTAGGCTCGGGCGCTCCTCAGTCCTATCACGTCGCATCAATATCCCTAGCTGGTGAATTCACCCGTCGGCATACAACCTTTCCTTACAGGCTAGCTATTCCCGGATCGTGAGCCGATTAGTTCTTAACTTTGGAGTTCTCGACATCTGACAGCGGCTGAGAAAGAGGCTCAGATGGCTCCGGCCGTTGATAACCGGTGCGCCACTCGCGCATATCATATATGTATGTAACATGCACCCGATGCCGCTGTCTTCACGCTTCAGGGTCTCAGAAACAGGGGTTGAAGGGCCTGAGCCTCGGTAAGAATAAGGGCACACAGCGGTGTGCGAAAGAGAGGGGCGGACTGGAGCGAGGCTGAAGCTCTACAGCACGTGATACGGGACTGTCCATGATTAGTCACGTCACTCTGTCTGCACTCACGTGCGTGCCCTAACGCAGCACAAATCGTAGCCCCAAAAAATTTGCGGCTACAGGATACAGTGGGCTGCTGAGTCCGGCCGAAATTCAAGCCGTCTTCATCGCACGATCTTTGAGACTCGTTTTCCTCTCTCTACCCACATACCCTCGCCCACCACGAGCCAAAGATGACGAAGCGCACCAAGAAGGTCGGCGTGACGTATGCTTTCCCTCCCTCTCTTCCCTTGCTGGTCTTTGAGTGCTAACCTTTTGATGCAGCGGCAAATATGGTACTCGGTGAGTCGAGTGTTTCGTCGACTCTTTGGCAGCCGCCTGGCCTTTCGAACGCGCTCTTTCCTTTCTCTTGGAGAGAAAACTGTCTTTGCGTCTGGACAGGATACCGTTCGACCTTGACGAAAGGCGCAATTCACACAAAACCGATAAGATCGACACTGACACGAACCCGACAGCTACGGTGCCTCCCTGCGTAAGCAGGTCAAGAAGATGGAAGTGACCCAGCACGCCAAATACGTCTGCACCTTCTGCGGAAAGACGACAGTTCGGCGCCACTCGGTCGGCATCTGGAACTGCAAGTCGTGCAAGCGGAGCATAGCCGGCGGTGCCTACATTGTCGCGTACGTCTGCTTTATAGGGACGCGCGGTCGACTCGCTGACGAGGACATACAGTACGCCTGCCGCCGCCGCCATGCGATCGACGCTGCGACGTCTGAGGGAGATTGCCGAGGTGTAAGGTGGAGGAGAGAAGCTGGGCTTTGCATTTCCGACTCTGGTGTATGGGGGACAATGGTTTCGACTGGCACCCTCTTGGGTGATAGTGATCGCCCGTCGGCTAGCATTCAATTACGTGTTGCTCGACGAACCACAGGACAGCAAGTTCTCGATGAGCTGCCTCGACGTGAAGCTTCAGCGACTGGATTCCCGTATGGCGGTGATGACTTATCGAGTATGATGACGTGTGTTCGTCTGCTAGACCTGACCAACATCCATGGTGTCATGCCTACCTCCTGAACGTTGCCAGTTGCCACGGGGTCATCATCTAAGAGGCCGGCCCGCGTGCTTTCGGCCAACTGGGTGTTGCATTCACTTCATGCTTCCCAGCCGTACTGTATAAAACAGTGAACTTAATACGCTCAGAAACTAACTGCCATACTGGGTGGATTATCACATCACCGGACGGAGTCTTGGAAGGAGGGTGGAAAGGGTCGACAGACGGTCAGACCTCCAGGGCCCAGCTGAAGATGAAACGGCAAGTTTGTTTTTCCGCCATCCGTCACCTTAGCCGGCGTGATCATAGACGGAGACGGATATGACAAGTCGGAGAGACGGACCGCAATTGAGGGCAGCAGGGTATTAATTGCCGCGGAAGTTGAGAGGGGGGGCTGAGGGGGTTAAAGGAGTGTACATACATGCTCTTGGCCGGCTGTTTTATTGTACGATAACGTGGGTGGATGGGTGAACCTTTTGATGGGAGGACTTGGGGTTCGGCAGACTGGCTGTGAGTTGTAGACACTACCAACATAGGATGAAGGGTGTCTGTCTATCGGCAGTTAGGTAGTAGTAGACTAGTAGTTGAAAGAAAGGGGCCTCTCAAGCTGTCTTTACACACGCATAAGGCTATCTCTTTCTTTAAGCTTTGATAGAACGAGGGAAAGAAAAGCAATGGGAAGTAAGAACAGCGCCTAGTAACGGATAATAGGTGAAAGTTTTTTTCCCCTCCTCGTTCGCACTACTCCAGGTTTTACAACGATGATGACGACAGGGGCGTCGTTGCTCGACGACGCCGTTGGCATATTGTTTCCTCCCCCCCCCCTCCGCCTCCGCCTCCCCCTCTTCACGATTTATTAGTAGGCAGGTACCTTCCTACCCTCAACGGAATCACAGTGCGTGCACAGCCGGCCCACCAGCTTGGCGCTTACCGCGAGATGACCCCAGGGTACGGGATAGAGAATCTCTTCTGCTCACTCTGTGCTCTCTCTAACGCTTTTTCTCGCTGTCTTTTTTTTTTCCTCGCTGCGAGCGCGGTATTTACGCCTCGGCGGGGGGATAGAGGAAGGAGAAGGGGGGTGACTACCCTATGTCGTTAAGGCCAACCGTTCACGTGAGAGGAACGGATTAGAATACGGATAAAAGTAGAAAAAAAACGAAAAAAAAGAACTATCTGTATGCTTCTATATAATAATAATGGGATTACCTCTATGAATAGGTAGTGAGATAATAATTAAAAGTATTCTTAAAAAAAAGAATGAGTCTTCGCGCCTCATCGTCTGCTGCTCTTCTCACGCGGGTTAAAAGAAGAGTCACCCACCAAGATAGGCCGCGAATGACCCGCCCGACTATATCCATTCTGTATGTACTATGTACTCCGCACTATGGGCGGCTGATTGGGTGGGGTTTTTTTTTTTTTTCCTTTCTTTCCTTCCCGGGTCCTAGGAGACTTCTTTCCGCGCTAATCGCTAAAAAGTCACCACTCACTCACTCATCCTCCCTCTGGGGCAAAAGAAAAAGCTACTGAGTCTTTTCTGCTTTGCCTCTTCTCTCGCTTTCTTCTCTCTTTCTCTTACTCTTATTACTCATTTTCTGTTCCTTTATTTTTAGGGGCTTTTTTTTCCCTTTGCTCTTGCTCTTTGAAATTCCCACATTGCATGTCCTGTCTGTACATAGAACTGTACCCCAGACCCGTGCACTAACATCGTCCATTCCGCTCCTGCCTTCCCCCCCCCCCCCCCCCCCCCCCCCCCCCCCCCCCCCCCCCCCCCCCCCCCCCCCCCCCCCCCCCCCCCCCCCCCCCCCCCCCCCCCCCCCCCCCCCCCCCCACCCCCCCCCTGCCCCCCCCCCTCCCCCCCCCCCCCCCCCCCCCTTTAAACCACCCCACCTCTCACACCTCTCAGAGGCTCTCACTATCAACCCCCCCCCCTTCGCCCTGCCGGCCTGATCCGGCTTCATCAACCTGATTTCACCCCATCCATCCATTCATTCATCCATCTCCCCCCCTCTCTCTCTTTGTCTCTACCCTTTTTCTCTCTACAGACAAACATACCTGCCCTTGCAACAACCTTACCTTTTCAACTGACACTCATCTTCCATCCTGACGCGCTCGTCACCATCCCTCGCTCTCTCTCCGTCTCCGTCTCTCCCTCTCTTTCTTTCCCCCCCCTTCGTCATCCAACGTTCTTCACCATTTCTTCCACCTCCTCCTCACACCCGCGCGAAACTCGACCGCATCCCTCGAAAACCGATTTCTTTTTTGCTTCTCCGCTTCACCTACAGCGCTACCCAAAGGTAGCCGGCTGAAACGGACGAACGACCCATATCCAACTCGATCCTCTCCTCTTCTCTTTCGATTCTCGTCTCCGACCTCGTTCGAACGACGATCATCTTCCAACTGTCGTCCGCCCCGCCCTCCCTTCTGAAAGAAAGAAGAAAGAAGAAGAAGACGATGGCGCAGAAACGGCTAATGCAGGAACTGATACCACTTTATAAGGAGAAATGGGTTCATATCGATGCAAGACCTCCTCTTTCCTTTTCTCTCCCCCGTCTTCACTCTTCTGCGCTCCAAAACTAACTCATCTTTTTCTTTCCTCCAAACCCAGACCGACGAAGCCAACATCCTTCACTGGAAACTAGGCCTCTGGGTCGTCAACCCTGACAGTGTCTGGCACGGCGCCTATCTGATGGTAAAAAGAGCCCCCTTCACCACCAAACACCCTTCTCCTCTCCAACATCTAACTCGTTTTCTTTTTCCCCCCAAAAAAGGCCGAGATGAAATTCTCCGAAGACTACCCCTACCAACCGCCGACGTTCCGCTTCCTCACGCGCAACATCTACCACCCAAACGTCTACTCGGACGGTAACCTCTGCATATCCATCCTCCACCGGCCCGGAGACGACGAGCAATCGGGCGAGTCGGCGAGCGAGCGCTGGAACGTCCTCCACGGCGTAGAGTCCGTCCTCCGCTCCGTCCTCCTCCTGCTGGACGACCCGGAGATCAACTCGGCCGCCAACGTCGACGCTAGCGTCCTCTACCGCGACGACCGGGCAGAGTACGACGCGAGGGCGAGGGCGCTCGTCAGGTCGTCCCAGACAGACGTCCCCAAGGGCCTCTCCATGCCCAGCCCCGAGCAGCTCGTGACCGCCCCCCAGAAGCAGGTCGACGACGACCCGGACTTTTGGAACGCCACTGACGACGACGACGCCGACTTTGGTACGAGCGATAGCGATCAGGACATGGGCGACTTTGAGGAGGAGGAGGAGGAGCCGGAACAGGATTAAAGTCGTTGTTCCTCTTCCTCCTCTTTTTCCTCTTCTTCATCCTCTTCTCCCCCTTCTTCTTCTTCTTTTTATTTGTTTTTAAAATCTCTTGCGTCAAGACCAGGCGTGAAGCACCACCATCTTCAACCATTCCCATATATCCACCTATCCATCCATCCATCCATCCCGCGCCACACCAGCATAGCGTCATTTGCGGAAACGGCGTTGGGGAAAAAGCAAAAGGGAGGGGGGGGCGCCGGCAAGGGGTGTCTGGGTCTTCAACTCAGCTCCACGGCTTCTCTTTTTGCTCTGATTTACCTTTTTTTTTTTTTTCCCCTTTCCTTGTTTCTTGAATTCTGCTTCTTCTTTTGATTGTTTGTTTGCTGATTTCTTGTTTTTCTTCCCCCCCCTTTTCTTCGTCTTGTTTCTCCTTCGCTCGAGACGAGGTGGCAGCTCCTATCGACATCACAGGCTCAACTCGCCAACTGTCATTATTCGTTGGTGGTGGATGAAAAAAAAAGAGACCAAGGCAAAGCAGAGAAAAGAGAGCAGACAATTAATAAATCGTCATCTTTCAACTATACCTGTAAAAAGTCCTCAACTATCGCGTGGATATACCGCAACTAACCTAACCTAACCTAACCTTGCCTGCCTGCCTAAATAGTACAAGAACAAAATATCGTCTTTCCCAGATCCAAACCTCCCTCCCTCAGTCCCCGAGGTCATAGTACAGGCAGTTTCCTGTCCGAAAGTTGTAGACGAAAGAATGCCTCGGCCCGTTCTTCTTCTCATACTCCAAACGCCAGCCCTCGAGCTGCTCGTGCACCTCCCGCACGTACTTCCTCTCCGACGTCGACACAGCCTGCTCCACCTTGCGCCAGCTCTCGTGATCCGAAAGGCGCGACTCGCGAATCAGCTCCATCACCTCGTCCGACGTCTCCACCGCCAGGATCGGCCCGTCGAGAAACGGCCGGACCACGTTGGCTGCGCTGACCTGCGCCTGTTCCACCACCGTCCTACGGTTGAACTTCTTGCTGCGCGTCTGCGCCACCAGGATCTTGACGTCTTGGCCGTTGACCCCGCCGCCGCCGCCGCCGCCGCCGCTGCTGATGCCGCCGCCACCGCCGCTCCCTCCCGCCGACGGGCCCGGCGCAGACTCCGTCGTGTGCGGTCCGCCTCGCTGTTTGGCCGACCCGCCGCCGCGGCTGTCCCGGTCGCGGATCTGGGATCGTACCCACGCCACGAGCTGGCTGGTCGCCATGTCGACGTCAACCACGTCGTTGCGCCCCATCGTCTTGACCTTGACCATCGAATCCTGCTTGATGATGATGATCCACGAGTAGCTCTCTTCTCTATACTTGAAGAGTAAATCCTTCGGCGACCTGGCATCACGAGCCAGCTCTGCGCTGACATCATGCGCCCAGAGAGAATTCAGCACCTCGATCCCCGTCGACCGGAGGAGTGCCGGGTCGAAGCTGGCCACCAGAGCGTCGCACTACATCACAGAAAAGTAGTCAGCCGCCAGTGTCAGCAAATTCATGGGACACGGGAAATCAAACTCACCCTCTTATCGGAAAACATCCGGTCGCTCAGCTTGGACGTCTGAGCCAGCCGTTCCCAGGCCAGAGTGAAGCCCACCGCATGTTTCTCGCCCGGCTGGCCGCCGATCTTGGGCCGCTGGTCCTTGACCAAGTGGTCGTATCGGCCGCCGGCCGCGAACACGTTCCTCGCCTTGTTGTCGTACAGACAAGAGAAGAGAATACCTCCGACGTAAAAGTTTTCCTTGTAACTGTTGAGAGGGTTGATGTACACTTTGGTCTTCAGGCCGAACCGCTTGACGTACTCTACCACTTCCTTGAGGTGAGCCACCGTCGACGAGGCCCGTTGGTACATGTCGCTGCCCTCGGATAGCATCTTAAGCTTTTTGAAGGCCTTGTTAGGCGAATCTGTCTTTCCGTGTTAGCAAAGGAACTCAACTCACAGTCAATGATTGCTCTTGCTTACCTCGAAAGTCGAAGCGCTGTAGCTCGTCAACGCTCGTGGCCGAGATGCCCACCGCTGGCGACCGCAGCTCCAGCCGTATCTTTTGCCACGAATCCTTGTTCACGTTCAGCCTGCTAAGCACTTCGGCCGCTGCCCGTCTGCATGCCGGCTCGATCCCGCAGTGCTCGAAGATGAGGCGCAAAAGGTCCGAGTGACCGATGTGGAAGCACATCTGACCCGACGATAGCGACGGAAAGGCTGTCACGATCTCGTCCAGCACCTTCAGCACCTCTACTTCCTTGAGCGCGAGGTCCAGAGCGTCGCTGGTGACGATGTCGAAGTCTACCTCGCCAAACATCTGGGGCTGTCCGGTAT
This sequence comes from Ophiocordyceps camponoti-leonardi (nom. inval.), assembly GCA_003339455.1. Lineage (NCBI taxonomy): Eukaryota > Fungi > Ascomycota > Sordariomycetes > Hypocreales > Ophiocordycipitaceae > Ophiocordyceps > Ophiocordyceps camponoti-leonardi. The sequence goes on along the minus strand of PDHP01000236.1, from coordinate 27,298 downwards.
CCTTCCTGTCGCGGAAGATGTTTCCGAACTGAAATGTTTTCGTCACGCCCGTCGTTTGCTTCGCCACCATCCGGGCGTGTCCCAGTGTCAGGTCGTAAGGCAGCTGCAGCACCGTGCCGTTTTGATCCAGGACATGCACCACGTTGTCTCCGTAGTACGAAGATCGGGGGTAAATGAAACTGCTGGGCGTCTCCAGAGCGCCGTGTCGGCGAAAGATGGAAGTGATGATGCTCTTGACGACCCCCTGCTGAAGCAGCTCCGTCGGGCTCGGCGAAGTCGCCAACATATCCCACGCGTAGTCCCTGGTCGCGTCGACGGGCCGCGCAAATAGGGTGCTGAGCATCTTGTCGTAGTAGGGAGACGTCGGGTCTGACAGGCCTGCCAGGATCCGCCTGATCGTTTCGCTCTCCATCGGAACCGGCAGCTTGCCGCTCTTAAGTAGCTGGCTGCATGACGGCCTCTCTTTGGGATCATGGCTGACGAGTGCCAGAACAATCTCCGTCTGCGTCTTGTCCGCCGGCTCAAAGTCGGCCGGGAGTGCGGGCTTCAACATTCGAAGACTGCCGATGACCTCCGCCTTTTGCATGCCCAGCATCGGCTCGTAGCACATCTCAAACAGGATGATACCCAGGGAATACATCTAGCCGCCAAAACTGTCAGCACGCATCAACCAGTGATAAATAGGTAGCCAAGGGGAGCGAGTCTCACATCTACTTTTGTGCTGTATTGGCCGTCCACAGCAGACCGTATCTCGGGTGCCGCATAGTAGGCCGTGCCGATGCTCCTCGTCATGTCCTCAGTCCCGAGCGTGGTGCCGGTGATCTTATCGACCGTAAACTGTCCGCTCGTCGCCAAGCCGAAGTCGCCTATCTTGACGTTGTCTACCTCATCGATGCCGCTGCTGATGAAGATGTTTTCCGGCTTCAGGTCGCGGTGAACGATGCTCTGCCCGTGCATGTGTGCCAGGCCTTCGAGTATCTGGCGAAACAGTCGCCAGATCTCACCGGTGTTCTTGTAGAGGTTGCGCGAGATGAGGTCACGCAGCGTCTGCGAAAAGTCAGCACGGGAGACATCACAATCGGATGTGAGAAGAAAGGAAGACGTACCCTTTTCTCACAGTATTCCATCGAAATGTAGATGACAGATCTGTAGGGCTTGTAAAATCTGGCCGACCGTAGCATCGAGCCTCGTCTCTGCGTCTCGCGAGCAGTATTGCGAAAAGCGACAAGACCTTCGACGGCGGACGACCCGTCCTCTCTACCTTCAGCACCACCCTCGTCATCCTCGTCTTCGTCTTCGTCGTCGTCTTCGTCCTCGCCGTCCTCGTCGTCAGATCCATATTCGACAGGAGCATTAGACGACATGAAGTCTAGACCTCCAGTGCTAGTAACAAACTGAATGTCCAAACCCTCGGAATCTAGGTCTTCGCTCTCTTCACTGTCAGTCTCGGTGGCAGTCTCAGCTTCGGTGTCTCGTTGATCGGTCACCTCCTCGACCCAGGCGTCGTAGTACCGCACCACGGCCGGATGGCTCAGCTGCGAAAGGAGGCGAACCTCCTTGAGAATCTCAGTGAGGCTACCGTGCGTCTTGACGTTGATTTTCTTGATGGCATAGATCTGGCCGTTGAGCTTTTTTCGAGCCTTGACGACTTCTCCGAAGCCTCCCTTGCCCAATCGGCCTTCCTCAAAGAAATCGGCAGTATACCGAGAGACGATGGCTGGCCGGTTCCAAGAGTCACGGCGCAGCTTGGGGGGATGCCAGGGCAGCGGCTGCGCCATGGGCGAAGGCGCGAGTAAACCTGCGCCTTTTTCGCAGAAAATAGGAGAATCCGTGGCCAAGAACTCGCTGGATCCGAGCTCAAAGGCCCGCGGCCGTTTCTGCTTGTCCTCTTTGAAAAATCGGCTCACCAGCTCTTCAAAGGGCTGAGAAAGGGCGAGAGAACCCATCAGATTCTTCGGGGATGAGTATCGCTGGAGGACGTCGCGGCCAAAGATCATCTGGACGAAGACGACACCGAAGTCCCATATATCGGTCTTGTAGGTGTACTGCGGCGTCACTTCCGCCGCAATCTCCGGAGGAAGCCAGTATGCAGACCGGGCGGAACTCAGGCCAGGGAGGTCTGATTTCAGCGTGCTGGCGTTGTGAATTTCCCTCTGGTACCAGGCATCGGATATCTTGGGCACGATCTCGCCGGTCGACTCGCGGAAGAGGAGAATGTTGCTGGGGTGAATATCCTGGTGAGCAATGTTGTTGTTGTGGAGAAAGCCGAGCGCATCCAGGAGATCTCTGGTCCAAGAGCGCACCTTGTCTAGTTCAAGATTGCCAGCAAGCTCCAGGAGCTCGTCCAGTGAGCCTTTATCGGCGAGATTGCTGAGTACGCTCACGGTCCAGGCGCTGGATGCCGCCGCGCTCTCGACCTTGAAATCGAGGACATGTACAAGATGGCGATGGTGAAGAGTTTTGGAGCCTTTCAGCTGCTCCAGTCGGGATTCGAGACTCTGTACCTGTTTCTTGACGTCTTTGGGGTCTCTGCCACCTGAGCGAATGACGGCCTCCTTGAGGGCCAGCGCCTGGCTCGACGTGCCCTGTGCGAGGACTGGGCGGACAGTGTAAACGGTGCATACCGGGCCGCTGCGAGCATCGCATTTTCCAGAGACGGAGCGAAAGGTGTAGGGGTTTCCCGTCCTGTCGACGGTGTTGCAGAACTGATCAAAGTCTATCTGGTCGACGTGAGAGGCGGCGATGACGTTTGAAAGATTGGGGTTCAAGCCATGCGAACGGCGACTGAGCCTCGACTCTTTCGCCATTTGCTTCTGACGGTCGAGCTGCTGCTGCAGCGATTCGGACATGGCTTTCTCTTTCTCCTTTCTCTCCTGCGACTTCTTCCGCGCCTCCTGTTCTTCGACCTCGCGAGCTTGCTGGGCGAGGTCGGCCTCGTGACGCTCCCTCTCCGCTTCGAGGGAGGGGACCAGCTTTCCTGAGGCCTCTGCCTGGGCAGCATCCTCGAGGATTTCTCTGAGGCCCTCGACGATCTTGTCGATCATCTCCTGCTCGTCTCTGGCGAAGACGGCAGGCTGGGTCTCGATGAAATGCTGAATCTTGAGTTGGGTGGGCTCGCGCAGGTTATCACATCTTTTCACCGTCAGCAAGGGCGGCGTCTTGGGGTATGTCGCGGTCATGACAAAACCAACAGTCACGGCCAAGTCACTGTCGGCCGGCGCCTTGATGCTGATGTCAAAGGACGGATCGGCTTTCTAGAGGGGGAGACGATGAGAAGATGAGCAGCAGCAACTATCAGAGCAGGAGAGACACGAACCTTCCAAGCACCGAGCACATCGTCATGCTTCACAAAATCTTGACCGTAGATGGCTTCGAGGGCCAGGATTTCGTTTTGCTGAAGCTCTTGATATTCGATTCTAGTGGCAGCTTCAGGACGGGAAGACTTGAGGCCGGGAAAGCCTTTCTCATCTCTCCCGCCTGTCTTCTTCGAAGTCATGATTGTTGGCGAGCGCGGTGAAAGAGGAACGTCGCCGTGACAAAAAGCAATCAAGAAGGCATCGTCTTTTGAGTGGGATGAATTCTGCAAGGCAGGCGGGGTCATCGCGATGACATGCAGCCATATTAGGGTGTCGAATTCAGAAGGCTTCAGGGGACGTTGGCGAACGGTACCTGAGGCTCGCGAGGGGGAACTTTGAAAGACGAGTGGACTTGCGCGTAAAGTGCGCGTTCGTCCCTCAGCGGGCCAGGTACCGAGGGGCGGCTTGTAAAGTATCTCTCGCGCTACGCCGTTGTACGTAATCTAGGTCCCCTCATCGTTACCCCGGGCTTCCAACCACTTATCAAAGTAAACAAAGAGACGCGACTTGCACCTCGATTCCTTCGCAAACGGAAAAAGAAACAGCCTTGATTAATATCGACTTTTCGAAAGTATGCTCGGATGGATGCTGCGAGGCAGCGATAACGCGGAAAGCCAGGGAGGTTCGTGGTGTTATCCTCCATCATGGAGGAGTCGACGTACTGAGCTTCGCAGACGCGACAAATGCAGAACTGCCAGATACGCCGGCGCCGGTCTTCGCGGCACGAGCCTTGAAGAGTGCTCTCTTCGGCACGCCTACACTACCCGATGACTCGCCGCTGCGGAAGAAAACGAGAGAAAGCCAGCGGATCATGGCTAGAATGGACAAGGGCTCGTCCGGCACGCCTTCCAAACCGCCCGGAATCCTCCTTACACCGGGCACCGGCACCTCGCGACGAAAACGCGTCTCTTTCGGCCATCATGTTGGTGACGCGGAACCGACGACGGGCAAACCGCCTACGCAAGCTACCAGCCCTTCCAAGGTCGCCGACGACTCCGAGGCCGACTGGGAAGAAGACGACGACGACGACGACGACGGCTTCTGCACGCACGACGTGACACTAGACCTCAACGAGCCTCACTCGCAATCTGGACAGTACTGGAAGGGGCAATTCGAGAAATATCATCAAGAAGCCATGGCCGAGATGGAGAAGCTGCTCAAGTATAAGCAACTGGCCAAATCCTATGCCCGGCAAAAGGACGCTGAGGCCATCCGGCTGGCTGAGCGACTTCGCGAAGAGCGGCAGCGGGTGGTCAACATGGAGAAGAAGATTGCAGACAACGCATGCCAGATTGTGTCGCGACACGATCACCCCGACGACAGGGAGCCCAGCGAGCTGCTGGCCAAGCTCACGAAACAGACATCCCTCGCGGCCGAGTATCGGCAAAGGGTTCACGAGCTCGAATCCGAGCTGGACGAGGTGATGCGACAAAAGGATCAGCAACAGGGCGCCGAAGCCGCAAGCCGACGGAGACGAGTCGCAACAGCCGCCTCGCCGACGACGCAGAAGACGCTTATGGAGACGAGGGGGGAGCTTCGCCGAGCTCGAGTGCAGCTGAGAGAGCTCGACGCGCTCCGCCAGGAAATAACAGCCCTCAAGAAGAAGCAGGCGAAGACGACAAGCGAGCGCGACGATAAAGACCGGGGGGACGAGTCAAGTTTATTAAGGCTACAATTGGACCAGTCGAGGGAGGAGACGCGCAAGAAGTCAGAAGAACTAGTACAACTGAAGAGCGACTTCGAGGCTACTATGAAAGCAAACGAGACCCACGAAGCCGACACACAAGCCGTAATCAACCGACTCAAAGATAAACTATTCGATTTGAAGAAGGAAATTCGCGCTCTCAAAGCCAGTCGATGCCCTTCGCCCGACGACAATCGACGGCGAAGCAACAGAGGCTCGATCGAAGGCGCGTTGACGGAACGAACCAACGCAGAGAAAGTCAGCAGCAAGTGGCAACCCTTCATCGCGAAGTCGCCGAGGACGAGGGTGTCGAGGAGCAGCGAGGATTCAGCTGCCGCCGCTGACGTTGTGATAGAGGGGGGCGGCGGCGTTGTCGTCGCACAACTTCTGCCCGCTAACAGCAAGCGTGGTGGTGGTGGTGGTGGCGACGCCCTACCGCCTGAACGTCGGGCCGCTGCGGAGGCTCGCATCGAGAGTCGGCTGGAGGAGAGGATGCGGGCGCAGGGGTTGACGAGGACACATGACAAGGAGAATAGGCGGCCGTGACAGCGTCGCATTGCATGGATGGCGTCTGGGCTAATTGCTAGGAAGTATCCGTATGTATAAGTTGTATGGGTGATGCGGAGTCATGCTTGGTGGTGTGTGAGTGTGTGTAAGTGTAACTCTCTGTAAGTGGAAGGTTAGGGTTATTACTACGGAGTAGTGTCAGGTTCTTCAACCCCCAACCAACCAACCAACCCCCCTCTCGTATGCGCATACCTACCTCATGTGAGAGTGTCTCTCTTTATCCATCTCTCTCTCTCTCTCTCTCTCTCTCTCTCTCTCGCTTTCCCTCTCTCTCTCTCTCTCTCTCTCTCTCTCTCTCTCTCTCTCGCTTTCCCTCTTCCTCCTCCTCTCTCTCCCCCTCCCTCATGGCGCAAGTTGAAAAACAATGGCGGCCTCGGACGGTGACGACGCCAACAAAGCCGACATCAAAACCCTCCAAGCCGAAGTGACCAACCTCGAAGCACAGCTAGCCTCAGCCCGCGCTCGCCTCGGTCAACGGACCCAAAGTACAATGACCATAAACCCTCTCATCACCTCTCAAACTCCCTCCCAAGCGCTAAAAGTTTGCCCCTAAGCCGAAGCCGACACGACACACTCCCTCCTCCTGCTCGCAGACTCGGCCCTCCCCATCGGCTGCTTCGCCTTCAGCAGCGGACTAGAATCCTTCCTCGCTCACGGTGGCCGACCCGATAGCAACCTATGGCCCTTCCTCGGCCTGACGCTCTCCTCCACCGCCTCGACGTCGCTTCCCTTCTTCCTCGCCGCCCACGGCGATCCGGATAGGCTCCTCTCGCTCGACGACGAGCTCGACGCCGCCGTCCTCTGCCCCGTTGCTCGGAGGGCCAGCCTCGCTCAGGGGAGGGCTCTGCTCGCTGTTTGGGATCGATCTCTTGGCGAGAACTTGGCTGTCGGTCGTGGCGCCGGCTTCGAAGCTCTACGTCAATTTGCCGCTCTGCTTCGTGCTGCTGGTGCTTCTTCGACTGTCGCTGTCGACGACGACATGGACAATGGTGACCACGTTCCGCCTCAGCCGTCTGCCCATCTGGCGCCTCTCTTCGGAGCCGTCTGCGCTGTCGCCGGCCTCGCCGCCCGACAGTCCGCCTACGTCTTCTTACTCGGTCACGCCCGCGCCGTCGTATCGGCTGCTGTTAGGGCCGGCGTCGTAGGACCCTACCAAGCCCAGCGTGTCTTGGCTGCCGATCAGCTTCGGCGCTTCATCGATGCCCTTATCGAGAGGGAGTGGCAGACTCCTGTCGAGTGCGCGGGACAGAGCGTACCTGTCATGGATCTGTGGATTGGTCGTCATGAGCTGTTGTATTCGAGGATATTTAACAGCTGAGAATTCTAAACTTTCCCGGCTGCCTTTGCTCTCTATTGTACATTTTTTTTTTTCATGCCTAGTCGTCGTTGTCGTCGCTGTCGCTGCCATACGCAACCAGCGGCCCCGCCTCCGTCTTCGGCTTCGACGCCACCTTAACCCGGGCGCCGCTCAGGGCAGCAAGGGTGCTCTCCGAGAAAATGCCTCCGCTCTGTGCCGGCGCAACCGTCGACGGCTCCGAGCTTGGCAACGCCAGCTGCTGCGCCGGACCTTCGAACCCTTGCCGTCCGAGGGGGTTCACGGCATTAGGTCCCCGCGCATAGTGTACCTCGTCGGGCGCCTCGTAGCCCTCGAGGCCGTAGCTGCTCTCCAGCCTTCGCCTCTTGTTCGCCTCCGGATCCTTGCCTTCAATCTCCGCCACGAACTGAGCGGGCAGCGCCTTGCGGATGGCGTCGGCCGCCTGCTCCTCGATCCGTCTCGCTTCGCGCTTCTGAGCCATGGGATTCGGATCGGCCGTGGCCCATCGTACGTTGAGAATCTCGTCGTGATCGAGAGACTGGTGCGCCATGGCTTCCTTGGCGAACTCAGCGTTGGCCTCGTTGGTGTACGTGATGAAGCCGACACCTCTCTGGTTGAGGACGCGAACTGGTGACGTGATTTAGCCAAGCCCTCGTCACCTTCAAGCGCGCTTGACAGGTCAACCTACTGCGCTCGATCTGTCCCCATTCGGCAAAGTGACGTGCCACAATCTCCTCGATGTCTTCCGTCACATGGATACGCCCGACGTAGACGGTTCTGTTCTGCCGCATGAAGCTGCCGACGCCGCCCATGTCATCCCGATAGCCGGCGAACTTGTCCCGCCCGAAGCAGTCGACGTTGGGGCTGAACAGGTCCAGCGGCGCCGGCAGCCGATGGAGATACTCGCAGTCCCGGCCCATGGGACACAGCCCGCGCGCGAACCGCAGGCAGAAGTAGCTTCCGGGCACGTTGTCGGCCTTGGTGTAGCCACTGTCTTGAGCGATGTTGCAGCGTCCCCGGGCGTGAGTCTGCTGATAAGATTCACGGTCACCGCCGGACCATTTGTTGTACCAGATGTTGAAGATGGTTCCCGTCTGCGGCGGAGGCTCTGAGCTGATGCTATCGGCGTCGATTTGCGCTCGGGCTGGTCGCTTCTTTCGTCGGACCATCTTTGTCTTCTTCTTCTCTGCCGGCGCGGCAACGGCAACGTCTGATGTCGCGAGTGCCATATCATCGTGGCCGGCGACATCGTCTGTCTCGGCCGTCTGCCGCTCGGTGTCGGCCATGCTGCCGCAGGAATCGTGTTTGGGGGTGACTTGCGAGGGCAAAGTAAGGCGGGCGAGGCTAGAATGGCGATCTAGGGTCATTCAGGTAAGAAGGCTGGTGGAGGGGTGTCAGATACGGCAGGCGGTGAGCGTGCTTATCGCCGGTCCAGTAAATCGAATTCTGCCAAGCCAAACTCCCAAACTCCCCGCCTCTGGAGCCTGGAACTGGGCATCTTGACGTTGTTATACGGACATCGACATTGGTTTCGCTCTCGGGTAAAGACGGTACGCCGTCTATAAAGAAATTGTTCCCATCATGGTCAACATCACGGAAAAGATCAAGGAGTGGGTGCTTCTGCTATCGACGGTGACTGGCGATTGCAACTGACTTGGTTTCAAGGATCGAGGATGAGATGAAGAGGACACAAAGTGAGTGGGCTCCAATACCGTGCCTCGTCCAAGACTTCATTATGTCTCCTTGCCTGAGAGCCTGCGCATGAGTATCGACGCTGATGCCTTTCAGAAAACAAAGCTACAGGTTCGCGTCCGCCGTCATCGACTTACTGGAAGCACGAGCTGACCGTGCCAGTCAAGAATACCATCTGGGGCTTCTAAAAGGGTAGGCAAGCCTTCTACGACATTCTTTCCCCTCTCTAACATCGGTAGAAAACTTGCTCGACTGCGCGCCCAACTGCTGGAACCCGGGCCCGGCTCAGGAGGCGGAGGCGGGTCGGGCTTCGACGTCAGCAAGAGCGGCGACGCGCGCATATCCCTCGTCGGCTTCCCGTCAGTCGGAAAGTCGACATTCCTCTCCAAGGTCACCAAGACGAGATCAGAGGTGGCGGCCTACTCCTTCACGACGCTGACGGCCATCCCCGGCGTGCTCGAGTATGGCGGCGCCGAGATCCAGCTGCTCGATCTTCCCGGTATTATCGAGGGCGCTTCCGAGGGAAAAGGTAGAGGACGACAGGTCATCTCGGCCGCCAAGACGAGCGATCTGATTCTGATGGTTCTGGACGCGACGAAGAAGGCGGAACAGCGTGCGCTGCTTGAGGCCGAACTCGAGGCGGTTGGAATCAGGCTGAACCGTGAACCGCCGTAAGGACGACCGGCGCAACTACACGGCCGAGACCCGCTGACGGACGAACAGGAACATCTACCTCAAGGCAAAGAAAGCGGGCGGGATGAAGATTACGTTCCAGACGCCTCCCAAGTATCTAGACGAGAAGATGCTGTACAACATCCTGCGCGACTACAAGATGCTCAACTGCGAAGTGCTGGTGCGGGACGAGAACGCGACGGTAGACGACTTCATCGACGTTATCATGAAGGACCACCGCAAGTACATCAAGTGTCTGTACGTGTACAACAAGATCGACAGCGTCTCGCTCGACTTCCTCGACCGGCTGGCGCGGGAGCCGCAGACGGTGGTGATGAGCTGCGAGCTGGATCTAGGCATCCAGGACGTGGTGGAACGGTGCTGGAAGGAGCTGAAACTGATTCGCATCTACACCAAGCGCAAGGGCATAGACCCCGACTTTGGCGAGGCGCTCATCGTGCGGAGCAACAGCACCATCGAGGACGTCTGCGACCGCATCCACCGCAACATGAAGGACACGTACAAGTACGCGCTGGTGTGGGGCGCCAGCGCGAGACACATACCGCAGAGGGTCGGGCTGGGCCACCCGGTTGCGGACGAGGACGTCGTCTACATTGTGAGCGCATGGCGAGCGTAGGGCCTCGAGGAGGGACGTGGTTATGAAAAGAGATGACGACGAGACGGTCGTCTGGGAAAGCTTTCGTTTCTCCTCTAACTATGAAATTTTTCTCCATGATCATCATCTTCCTCTTCTTTTTCCTCTTACATTAAGAAGTGGAAGAAGAAACCAACAGATGCATCCGTCGTCGTTACAGGTCGTTGCAGTCTCTCTTTCTCTTTCTCTGTGTATGAGTGTGTGTGTTCGTGTGGTGTGTGTGTGAGTGTATGTCCCATATGCCCCAGACGCCAATGCGCGCAGCCCCTAAACAAAAGGAACAAGAAGACAAGTTCGTAGTTCGGCAACGAAGCAAAAAAAGGGCGAGGCCAGCTCGAGAGAGTCTTGGGCTGAGTGGTCATCAAGGCTGGACGGGACGGGCGCCGAGGGCGTTCTCGCCGTTGAGCTTCTTAGCGCTCGCCTGGGCGAAGAGCGACTTTGGCTTGGCCCTGTTTTTTGTTTTGGGAGAGGATTAGCGACGGTTTCTTTCGGGGAGTGAGAGAGACGAAAGGGGAGAAGAGAAAGGATGGGAGAGGGCAGAAGCCTTACTTTGCGGCATGCTTGTTTCGCAGGGCGTTGATCTTGGCTGAGCAGGGACTCATGATGTTATCAGAAGGGGAGACGTATTTTCCCGATCTGCGCGGCTTTTGTCAGTAAAAAAGTGTTCTTGAGCATATGCTTTGAAGAAGAAGAAGAAGAAGAAGAAGAAGAAGGGGGAAAGGGGAGACGGAACTTGTCCTCTGCCATCTTCGACTGGAACACCTGACGATGATACTCCATGCTCTTGACATCCTTCTCCTGCTCCGGTGCCGAGACGGGAGCGTTGACGTCCACGTCTCCAAGAACGATGCCGGCCATGGCGAGAAAAAAAGAAGTTGTTGTTTTTCGTTGTAAGAGTTTGAAGAGATGTAAAAATCGTCACTGAGTGGAAAGGAGATGGGATAGGTAGGTAGGTAAAGCGAAGCTGGGGTTGATGATCTTGGTATGCTGCGGAGAGAGGAAGGAGGGAGGAAGAAGAAGAAGAGAGAGAGAAAGAGATTGAATGGTTGAGAGAAAAAGGGGGGAGGGGAAGTATAGTATGTACGGGTAACTACTAGGTAGAATGGGGCGGGTGATGGGGGAACCTGAAGGTGGTGACGTCCGTTTGAAGACGCCGCCCGGTCTCCAAGGAGACAGACAGACAGACAGACCAGAGGAAAAAGTAAAGAGTGAAATCCTGTCGACGGGGCAACGGGATTTGTAAATCGGTGGGGACCGAGCGGGTACGTACCTCGTCTGTGACTGACTGACTGTGACCGGGGTGGGGGGGTGATGGATTGCATCGGCCCGCCATCGGAGGATACCTAGGGCCCAGGGGTGAGGGCGGATGGTCACGTGTAAGCTCTTTATCGGTACTGTGCGAGACCCGTTGAAATTTGGGGGATCATCGATGATCGTCGTCAGTCAGTGAGTCAGTTCAAAACGATGGAGGAGCGCGGGTCTCCTTTGTCTCTGTTGATTTGCTTCATTTCTTCTGGAGAAAGAGAGACAGATGAATTAGAGTACCTAAGAGAAGAGAGAGAAGGGCTTGTCACGTGATACTGCATATACATCACTCTAGTCCCTTTCCTCTCGGATACATCAATATGATAAGAACAGGCAGAGAGAGAGAGAGAGAGAGGGAAGTTTATAGGAAGGAAAAATGAAGAACAACATCTCGTAAGGAGGATCGAGCAGATATTCAGACTGACGAATTCGGTATCCGTAAAGTCATTCGAGAAAGCAAATTCCCGCTATCAAGACAGAGTGCCTCCCCTTTAGGCTCTACGCCATACTCAGAATGGCCGCCATCTGCAGAGTGTTCTCGTCTCCCACAAACCCATCTCTAGATATTCACATATATCAGCGACATGTTTCCGACCCTCTCGTTGTGACAGCCTCTCATCTCCATCGGACCATCAAAACCATCGTCCCCAAAACACTCTCAACCCCCCCAAGCCCCAAATCCCCCCCTCCGAAAACAAAGCCGACGGCCTATCCCCCGTGACGAGAAGCAGATAGACATCAAAGACGAAATCCAAAGCCCCCACCAGCCCATAAACGACGAGAAAGACGACGCCGGCCCAGAACCAGGCTTCGGTCGTAGAGCGAGTCCTCGCTCTCTCTTCGTGGTGCCTCTCCCATCGCGGGAGGAGGTGCGTGCTCGTGTACAGCCGTTTCGACGCCTCGTCTCGTTCTTCTTCCATTGCCTTTCGGGGGGGATCGGGGAAAGTGTTGGTTCTGTTCATGTCGATTGCGATCAGGATGAGTGTTCAGCTTTGCTTGCTGGAGATGGCACTTACGGAGGACACATCGTATCACCGAAAGTCGACGATGGGGTTTTTGAAGATGGGTTGTTCACTTGTATGGTTCTCAACTTGATCGTGAAATATGATTGAATTTCTGAAAAAAATGTGGGCAGGGGCGTAGAAGGCCTTCTAATATACCTAGATATATCACGGGACGCAAAGGCTTCTCCCACCATCACGAAACGAAACTTTTTCCATGCATCCATAGAGTCATAGCCCCGGACATAGCCTTCGACAGCGCAGATGAGGCTCAACAGAATAGCTAGCGTAGGCTTTCCTATACCAAGGGAAGATTAACTTATCAGGGTCATGGCTATAGCCTATAGTAGTTCTAAGCTCGGAATATGCTGTAGCGTCTACGCTACTCCTCTCGCGAAAGGGGAGAGGAAATACTCGTCATCGTGGAAAGCATCGTTACTTGTCCAGCGTCATACATCCCTCCGATTATAACCTAGTAGAAAGCACAAGATGTACAAATTCTTCTTTCACCAGAAGATATACATAACATTCCTTCATCTACTCCCCCAACCCCATCATAACTCATATCCAAGCCAAAGCAAGAAAAAGAACCCGTAACTCACTCAGTCCTACATTATATCCGTATGTACATCTACAAGTGAGCAGAAGCCTGCACAACCCCAATGAAGACATGCACCAAATACCCAATCGCGAAAAGCGCAACGCACCCGAAGAAGATGCCCACCGAAAGCAAGACGACGTTCAAGGCAGAGGCACGAACACCACACGTAGACTTCCACCACGCCCTCGCGCGCCGTATCCACGTCTTCTTCGGGACGGGCTCCCCGATCTCTTCGTCGTAGTTTTCTGCTTCCACCAGCGTGTTCGAGTCTGAGTCCGGAGGAGGTGGTGGTGGTGATGGTGGTGGTGGACTTGTAGTGTTGGGGAGGACTTGTGCTTTTGCTTCGTTTTGGACTTCCTCCGTTGTCCCGTGGGGAGGGTCCTGGGATGGAGGAGTGTTGGGATCTTGGCTGTAGTGGTTGTCAGTGTTAGTGTATGCTCTTCGTGTGTCTGATGGTGAGTGACTCACAGATAACGCATCGTGTTGTCGGTAGCAAGGGCAAAGACTTGAAAGATGATATCTTTCTCCGTATTTGACGCTGGTTTTTCTCAATATACTTGAAGGGAACGAGTATTGAAGGAATGAGAAAGAATCAAGAAGCAGATTCCTCTGGAAAGGATCCTTTATATAGCCACAAGACTTCCCCTATATTACTATCAATAAATTCAAAAAAGTTTTCACCATGCATACTTCATCGACTTAGCCTTTACCCACGCATCGAAGAAGCTTGTCTTAGCCTCTGCCTGCACAAACCATCCACATCTGTTGAGCTTCACGTCGTCAACCAAGTGAGTTGAGCTTCGCATGGTAAAATCAAAAGAACACTCAACAGAATGCCTATCCCAAGCTCAGAAGATGCCTTAGCCTCTCCCCCTATTCCCACTCACAAGAAACCCCATCACCATCGAAAACCCTCGTCCGAAAGACCTAAATCTTAGCCCTCACAATCCCCGACCCCGTCTCCGCCCTAGCAAGGCCAAACCTCTCCAACAGCACACCCTCCCTCCTCCTCAACTCCTCGATCCTCGATGAAGCCCTCTGCCCCTCCCTCCTATTCTCCGCCTTCCCTAGCTGCTGGAGGTGAACCTCGTCCGGCCCGTCGGCTATGCGCAGCGTCCGGATGTTGGCCCACATGGCAGCCAGCGGTGAGTCCTGGCATACGCCCGCCGCGCCGAGCGCCTGCACGGCCCGGTCGATGACCCGGAGCGCCGTGCTCGGCGCCACCACCTTTGCGATCGCGATGTCGGACAGGGCCGCCTTTGCGCCTCCGCTCGCGTCCATGCGGGCTGCTGCGTTGAGGACGACGAGGCGGGCCGAGTTGGTCTCGATCCGTGATCGGGCTATCCATTCCATCACCACGCCGTGCTCTCGGAGGAGTTTGCCGAAGGGCTTTTTTGAAGGATCGTTGATGCGCATCAGCATCCATTCTATCGCAACCTCACACTTTATCGTAAAACCCCGTTGGTCAGCTCTGCCTGATAACACATGCCAGAGGCCATCAAAAAACTTACCGCGCCGATACAGCGCATGGCATGATGGATTCTCCCAGGCCCGAGTCTGCCCTGCAGAATCTCAAAGCCTCGACCCTCACCGAGAACGAGGTTAGAAACCGGCACCCGGACGTTGGTAAAGGACAAATGTCCATGTCCATGCGGCGCGTCATCGTAGCCGTAGACGCGCAGCATACGCCGGATCGTGATGCCCTTGCTATCCGCCGGCACCAGCACAATCGACTGCCTCCGATGCACATCCGCATTCTCAGGGTTAGACCGACCGACGACGAGGTAAAGTCCGCAACGCGCATCACCCGCACCGCTAGACCACCACTTCTCGCCGTTGAGGACGTACTCGTTTCCCTCGCGGCGGATGGTCATCTGAATATTCGTCGCGTCCGACGAAGCTACCCCAGGCTCCGTCATGAGAAAAGCCGAACGCGTCTTCCCCTCGAGCAGAGGTCGTAGCCAGGTCTCCTTCTGCGCAGCGTTGCCGTACTTTGCCAAAACCTCCATGTTCCCCGTATCCGGCGCGGAGCAGTTACAGGCCTCGGACGCGCTCCGCGATCGACCGAGCCACTCCGCCATCAGCCCGTACTCCACGTTGCTCCAGCCGCCTGACTCGGCGTATAGGCCTTTGGGTAGGAACATGTTCCATAGTCCGAGCCGGCGTGCCTTGGTCTTGAGCTCCTCCATGATGGACGGCTCGGCATCCCATCTTCCTTCGCCCGTGCCTAGCTGCGCTTCGAGCACGGCGTCGGCCGGCATGCAGTCTTCTTGCACGAATTTCGCCACCACGTCGATGACACGTTTGGCCCGGTCACTGACCAGGTTCGCTACCTGGGTATCCCTCCATTGTCAACCGGCTTATTCGTCAAAGGAGAGGAGGGGACAGCTGTTCTGTACTCACCAGCGGCGGGATCTTGTCAGACATGGTCACTGACTATGTATACGCAAAGTTATCGTGAATGCTGGAAAACAACCGGTTGAGAGACAGTTGGGAGGTTGACAGACGGGGAATGTCGTCTTCGCCGCTTAGGGCCCGCTTCACCGTTGAGCCGAGGTCTGGGGCCGCCTCGGCAAGGTACATTAGCACATGTACATTCCGGATCGACAGATGATGACTGATCAGACTTGCACAGGTCTTCCTACCCTGCATACGACGCCGAGACACTTCACGAAGTCATCACGAACCGATAAACTACTCGTCACCAACCTCATTACCACAATCAAGTCGCACAACTACCGTGTTTAGGCACATATTCTATGCAGGACCGGTAACCGACGACGGCACACAACCCCTACCGATGCAAATCCCTGGAAAGAGAAATTCCCCCTTTCCCCCCGTGGTCCAGAAGCCTGGCGGGACAAAAACCAAACTCGATTTCGGAGCTGCCACGTAAAACACCGGGCAAAATGAAGAAGAGGGACACGCGGCCAAAAGTAAATGTATGTATCGAAAAAAAAAGGAGAAGAGGTAGGGAGAGTTAAGAGTGAGTGAGAGAGAGGCGCAAAAAGGGACCAAAGGAGAAACCCTCAGCAGGCACAGCCGTCCTGGTCGTTGTCGATATGGATGTTAATGGGATCGTCGTATTCTGCGCTAAACTCTTCCGACTCTTCCTGAGCCAAGGCGTTTCGCGCGATGACTTTTACCCCCCCATAAAGTCAGCGCTGACATGAAACATGGGCTTGCTTGCCTTATGCGTACCCTCAAATGCTTGATCGATATTCAAGGCCTCTTTGGCGCTCGTCTCAAAGTAAGGCATATCTCCCTTGGACTGGCAAAAGGTCGTGGCCCGCTTGCGGGATATCTGTGTTTTTTCGTCGTCGTCAGATGCCATGTCGTGCGCTCAGATCGTCGGGGAAAATCGCTGCGTCTTACCACCCGCTTGCTGTCCTCGACATCGATCTTGTTACCGAGTACCACCTGTTTTACCCCCTTCACGTCAGGCCTGAACCAACACAGAAGACGGGGGGAAATCATCTCACAAAAGGAAAGTTGAGGGCGTCTCGTGGCGAAGCCTGAATGAGGAACTCGTCTCTCCAGCTTTCAAGGGCCTCGAAGCTCTTGGAATTGTTGACATCGTAAACGAGGACGCAGCAGTCGGCGCCGCGGTAGAAAGCCACACCGAGCGACTGGAACCGTTCTTGTCCAGCCGTGTCCCAAAGCTGAGAAGCGATTCAAACAGTCGTCAAAATTTTGAAATCACGCAGCAGCTCTCTTCGTTGCCGTACCTGCATGGTGACCTGCCGGTCGTCGACCAGTACCTCTCGAGTCAGAAAGTCGGCGCCGATGGTAGCCTTGTAGCTCGCGCTGAATTTTTTATTGACCTAAGCCTCACCATCAGTCTAGGACGAACAGCGGGAGGGTAATGTCAAAAAAACTGGGTCGACGGTGGTCGCACATATTGGTTCATCAAACTCGTCTTGCCGACGCCGCTGTCCCCCAGGATGATGACCTGCCCGAGCCGATGCCGTCAGCGGCGAAAAGCCGATTGCCATGTTTCCCAAGTCTACCTTGAGGAGAACCTTCTTCCTCGAGGCCATGGTGGTGAGCGGCGCTGGAGGAGGAGGAGGAGAGGTCGAGTGACGTCGTCGTCGTGGTCGTCGTCGTTATCGTCGAAGAGCCCGCCCGTGCCGGGATCTGCGCAGGGCGTCGACGGTGAAAGAGGGAAAAAAAGAGGGACGCGACACTCCGTTGGTGGAGGAGAGGGATTTTTTTTTGTGTTAATTCAGAAAGAGGAGATAGTAAGGAGAAAAGAGGTCACGAAAAGGAAGAGAAAGGCAGCATGAGAAGGAGACGAGAAGAAGAAGGGTTGGTGGTGCTGCTGCTGGTGGGCTCGAGACGGTTGGAAATTGGCTAAAATGGTTGACGTTCAGGCTATTATACCCGCCTTCGTACCGGTACGACGACCGGATGGGGCCCAATGACGCGCCACGCGCCGCCGACAACACGCCGAGAGACGCTACCAGCGGCAGACCCGCAGCCCAGCCAAGCCCCAGCGGGGCCCAGCCTAGCGCCCTCAGGGGCCATGTACAGTACATACATGCAGACCCCACAATAAAGACGAGCCCAGAGAATCCGATAAAGGCCCGCGCCACTCTTCTTCGCCTTGCATGCATCATCCGTTGATAATAAATCCCTCCCATGCCCCTTTTTCATCGTCAGCCTCGCCGATATTAACGTCACACCAAAACACAGGGCTACCTATCTACCTACCTACCTACCTACCTATCATGCCATGGCCGTGCACGACGACCTATCAGACCTGGAGCTCGCCCTCCTCCTCTGCCTCGTCAGCCGCGAACACGGCTTGCTGAGCTCGCCCACCCATGCCTGCGGCCTTCTCGTTCGGGAGCTCCAACTGGCAGCCCTCAAGACGTTCGGCCTCCGCTGCGTCGTCGTCGACTGCCATCCGGACATGACGCTCGAAAGCTTCGCCTCCGCCCTTCTCTGCCCGCCGTCGAAACCGATAGCCCCGACCGCCGTCCCCGGCCCTTCTTCTTCGTCTACTCACTCGAGACCTACGCCTACACCACCACCACCTCCTCCTCCTCCTCCTCCCCTCCCCGCTGATTCGTTGCGGCCTCCGCCTCCGCCTCTCGACACCTCAGCTTCTGCTTTCCGACCTCCACCCGACTCGTTGTACCAGTCCGACGCCCAGCGCCACTCGTGGCGCGCGGGATCGCCTCCGATATCGCCCGAGCCAGGCATGCAGATCGCCAACTGCGTTCTCGCCCGAGATCTCGATCGCGCCCCCATCGCCGTGCAGATCCAGGCCCTCGAACTGCTTCGCACCCGTCGCATCTTCACCCGCACCTCCGTCCAGGCCGCGCCCCGCCAGTTCGTCTTCCTGCCCGTCGTCCAGGCTGCCTTCGCCGGCGAGGCTCACGTCACGCCTCACCTCAACGACTTTCTCGCCATTGCCCATTGGCACGACCCGGATCTTGGCTTCGCCAACCTCGACGATCTCGACCACGACGATAATGGCGGCCCTTCCGCCATCTCTGTTGACGGTCTTGCTTTTGCACCCGCTCCGCCGCTCATCTCCGAGGCCGTACGTTTTGTCGCCGCTGCCTCACTCTTCCGTCGGCTGTCTTTGTCACTAACATCGCCAAATCAGGAGATTAACAGGCTCACTCGGGCCAGTCAACAGGTCGAGGTCGACATCGACGTGCTACGATACCAGATGAACATCATCACCTTTCTCCGAATGCATCGCGCTGTCGCTCAAGGCATGACGCCCGCCGCCACCAAGATGATGGAGAAAATTACCCGCTGCCTCGCCTCGATCCACAACATCGACTTCGTCACCCCCGCCCTCGTTGCCCTGGCCATAAACAAGGTCTACCTGCACCGCATCCGCCTAGTCGCCCCCGACAGGGAGCGAAGCTTGCAGTGGGGGAGCAGCCTCGAGGCCGTAGAGGCCGTGCTCGCCGGCGTCGGCCCGGAACAGATCATACAAGACGTTCTCGACACCGTCACGGCGCCGCTTTAGCCACGAAATGCCATGTCATTGTTCTCAGCAGGTCGTCTCTCATGGACCCTCTCGACCTTTCTTCGCCCAAAGATGCTTCCAGAGCGGGCCTCTGTTGACTAGGTAACAAAATACACTCAGCTCCGACTCATGACCATTAACCCGAAATGCCAAGACCCCCGTTCGCCGCGTGTCGGTCCTGTGTCGCCGACGATGCCGTCCAGCCGAATTCGTGGGCCGGCTTCCTTTTCAGAAGGGACGATGGAAAGAAAAAAAGGAGAAAAGGAAGAAAGGAAAGGGAAAAAAAAGGGACATCACGGGATTCGCCCCGTCGAGATGAAATTCCATCGAGATGAAATTTCCTCAAGAAACCTCCTTGACCTTGCACTCCCAGCCGGAGCCAGCAGACAGCAGAGGGAGACTGCGCGACAGTGTCAAGTCAGTCAATGGCTTCGAAGAGGCCGAGAATTCGAGGACGAAAGGGAAAGAATCGACTCACCTGGCACCGAGGCACCAACCCAGCTCGTTGCCCTTGATCTTCTTGGCAACCTTGACTTCGCGGTCGGCGGGCATGTCGTAGCCCGTGTGCAGCAGAGACGTCATAAAGTTCAGGTCGAGGCAGTACTCGGGACGGCCGCTAAGCTCCTCCATGGCCTCGGGCATGCTGGAGAAGACGTCCCAGCCGTCTTTGCCGGCACAGACGGACTGTGTCAGGCCCTGCATCTCTCGGAGGGTGAAGGAGTCGGGCATGCCCAGAGGCTTGGTGCGGTCGTAAAAGTAGGAGAAGATGTAGACGTCCTGGTTGGCGAACGTCTTGGCCAGGGACGGTTGGTGGACGCCGTTGAAGGAGCAAGGGGCGAGCTTGCACTCGGCGTCTTTGTGCAGCGTCTTCTCCGCGAGGTTCCGACATTGGGCCGGGGCGGCCTGGGAGGGGCCGGTGAAGTTGTAGGTGCGCGCCGCCTTGCCGTCCTCCAAGTCGACCTCGATCTCCTGTGACATGCCGGGGGCGATGCAGGGATGGACGATGGGCTGGTCCATCCAGGCGGAGCCGGGCTCCTTAGCCGCCACGTCAGAGACGAGGGTCTTGTGGATGGCCTTGCGGGCGGACATGAGGCCGTAGCCGAGGTGCGAGTGCTGGTAAAGGTCGAACTTTTGACCGCCAAAGTCGAGCGAGTACTTGTGGTCCCCGTCGGCGAGCTTGTCGGGTACGGACCCCTTGAAGGTCGGCTCGAAGACGATCTGGGTCGAGCCGCCGCCGAGATCGAAGACGGCGGCAGTCTCGCCCTTGTCGGGACCGCCAATCTTGCCGAGGAGGTAATTGGCGGTGATCCAGGCGTAGACACCCTCGAGGGAGCCGTCCATGACCGCGACGCCGTCGTGGGCGGCCGAGACGACGGGGAAGGGATAGTCGTTCTCGAGGTGTCGGCGGACTTCGTCGAGGATGGCCTGCGACTTTTCGGGCCCGATCAGGCGGAGGCCCGCGGTGGCCTTGACGGCGACGGGGGTGCAACCTTTGAGCGCATCGGGCACGTGCTGCATGGCCGTCTCCATCAAGGGGTCGAGGGTCCTGGCGGCGGCGACGGCGTCATCTTTGTAATTGCTCAAGCCTCCGACAGACTTTTCCGTCATCATAAACTCTTCCTTCTCGAGCTCCGGCACGGGACCGCAGTTGTTGAACTTGTACACGTGAATACGCGAGCCCGTACTGCCGGCGTCGATCATCAGAGCGTACTGCACGACGGGCTTATCTTTGGAGTATGAGGCTTGGCAGCGATCGGTGCCGTACGTCGCATCGGAGGGGACCTGTCCACCGCGGTTCTTGGCGCGCGACACTGCATCGAAATCGATATCAGCCAGGGAAGAAGAGATAAGAAGAAGAGGAGGAGGGGGGAAACACGGCGCAAGGCATCATAAGAGCAGAGGAAGAAGCATACTCTCGTGATAGACGCCAACCCCGCGAGGTGACAGCCACCACAGCAAGAGGACGATAGTCAGGGTGATGGCGCCGGTCCTGAGCCATCGCAGCCTCTGCGAAGCCGGGGTCCAGGCCTCCTTCATGGCGGAGAGCGGCCCCTGATTGCGAGGATCGGCCTGATAACGATCTGGCTTCTCGAAAGGGTCGTGAGCAACTTGCTTCGTCGGCAACGACACCGAGGTCCTCCGCATGAGGCCGCGGGCGGAGGGGAGCGATTTTTGTGGGAGAGAGAGAAAAGAGCAGAGGGAAGGGAAAAAGGGGCCGCTTTCGTAGGTTCCGAGGCAGTGTATGTAAACCGGTAGGAGGGCGCGATTCGGTGAAGATAGGGCGGTGCCGGTTTAGAGAGGAGTTGGGCCTGAAGCGTGGTCGCACATCGGAGAAGAAGCCGGATTCGGAGTTCGGGGGAGGGAAGAGAGGGGGGGGGTTCGAAACGAGCGACGACGACGGCAACGGCAACGGCGACACGAGGCTGAAAGACAACAGACAGGAGGGATTTAATTTAGAAAGACCAGATGCAAGCGAAGTCGGACAACGGGGCTAAGAGAGAGAGAGAGAGAGAGACAGAGACAGTGAAGGCAGGGGGGGGAAGAGGGAAAAAAAAGGGGAGACGAGGGCGGCGACGCTAATCTCGTTCGGGAGAAGTTCGGTCAGGGGCCTGCCCGTTTATGCGTGTGCTGTTTAGTAAGCACTCAGGTACGCAGTACGGATATCCGTACACCACTCGCTTCGACTGTCTCCCGGCCGTGGTGCTTGCAAACTTGCTTCACCTCAACTCAAGATGTGCGCAGATCCCCCTCTTCCCCCGATCGACGAATTACAGTATGAAGATCCCATCCAGTAGCGGATCCCTTGCGGGGGTGAAGAGAGGGAAAGATAGACAACTTCTCTGCGGGACGCCGGAGAAAAAAAAAGGGGGAGAAAGCCAATCAATCGTAAGGCTGATTGACACGTGCTTCCCCGGCAGTTTTTTTCCATCAATCTGATTCGGTGAGAGATTTTAAGTCAGATCCGCAGCTGATCCTTTAATTCATGTCCCTATATCGACAACATTTTATCTCCTTGGCAGTAAGAAGCTCGATCCAGAGGTCGTGCCGGTTGGTCTGGGGCGACTTGCAAGCAAGGTGTCTTCATACCTACCTAGTATTTACCTAGATAGATAGATTGATGCCTGATACTTTCCAACGTCGTCTCACTTGCTTGTTACCCCGTCATCATTCTGTAACCCAATAGGTGATTACGATATTCATTCTCTCTCGATACTTGTTAACTACCGTTTCCTCCTTGCAACCAGTCTTCATAGAAAGTAGTCTGCATTGACCGGAGTACGACCTGCAACCTAGTATCTATCTCTTGATGCACATGCTACTACATCATTCCCTTCGTATCTCCTGGGTTTTATTGCCCGGCATCGGAAAAGAACAAGGAGAAAGGTCCCTTGCCGAGATGGGCCTCCATGAAAAGTAGCTTCCATCGTGCGAGGCAACTCTCCAGGTCTCCATCGCGAGACTCGTCGGTCAATAGAGAATTGTCGATTACGATTGAAACAAGTATAATATGATCGCCCGACGCCGCCAGATTTTCTTCCCTCCCCTTGGGCAAGAACACCTGTCAGCAGCGTTCATCTCCAACAGACCATACACGACAACTGCTGAGAACATACCTCAATCAACATGCTCCCTTCGCTCCTCATCACAACCTGGGCTCTGACCTTGGCCACTCTGGCCACTACTCAAGCCGTGCCGCCGATCAAAAAGCTGATAAAAGAAGTCGAAGCCGAAGGCGACAGCCCCTGGCCACCCAGACCGAGTGGGAAATGCCCCATCAATTCTGACGAGGAGATCAACGTCCCAGAATGCCCGACCTGTTTCGGTCAATGTCGCATTCCTTGAGATTGACCTTTTTCTTGGGAGGTTTTTCATCTTTTGGTTTTATCGTGGCTTTTCTTGCTGTTTAACACTCGTCATGTGGATTGCGACTTCTCTTCTTCTCGGTCATGATGGCTTGGGTCGTTCACGGCTCGTATGTAGGTAGATATATCGGCATGCAATGAAAAAAGCGCATGGCAGCAGAAATAGTGCATATCAGGACAGGCAGTATATTGCTCAAAGGGGTCATACGAAAGCGCCACAGCCACGCCAGTTATTCATTAGAGGGTAAGCAGGCGTCCACCACGCAAGAGGCCGTCCACCTGGTTCTGAATTCTGTCGAATCTCGTCACTCCACACGACTCGCTCTCAAAGTGGTTGATGATGCCAGCCAAAGATTTGAACTCTTGACGGCAAGAGGGATTCGGGCAGTGGTAGAGTGCCATCTGGTCTGTGAAATAAAATCATGTCAACAAAATGGAGTCTTTCAAGGTTGAAATGATGGCTGCATCACTTACGTATCGGGGAGTTGAGGTGCTGAGTGAGTGAGCCAAGTCTATCGAATTCACGATTGCAGAGGTAGCATTCATAGGCAAATCCGTTGTAACATCTCTCGGTCGCCTCATAGCCGTAAGAACCCGTCCATTCGAGGAGATTGTTGGAGATGTAGCCATGGGGATCCTTGGATCGAACTAAACGGTAGATCTCATCGCGGTTGAGGCCACTCGCACGGGGGCAGGAACCA
This sequence comes from Ophiocordyceps camponoti-leonardi (nom. inval.), assembly GCA_003339455.1. Classification (NCBI taxonomy): domain Eukaryota; kingdom Fungi; phylum Ascomycota; class Sordariomycetes; order Hypocreales; family Ophiocordycipitaceae; genus Ophiocordyceps; species Ophiocordyceps camponoti-leonardi. The sequence continues at coordinate 3,894 of PDHP01000236.1, read as the reverse complement.
GATTCCAAATGGTGAGTGACGCCGGTTGCCGTCGCAAAGGGCCTCGAGCAAAAGGGGCAGGCCATATTGGTGCCCACGTGTTGGCGCGAACGAAGATGCTGGCACACAAAGGGTTAGAAGAGGGTAGGTGAGCAGACCGTATATTGATGCAGGAAGAAAAAAACTCACCATCTTGAGGTTGTTGAAGCTCTGGAAGTGCCTTTCGCAATCAGAACAGTAGTTATGCTCGTAGTGATGATGCTCGGTAAGCTCGCTGTCTGAATCGAATCGATCATCGCAGACTGCGCAATCGTAGAACGTGCGGTTCCAATGGGAGGTGTCGTTCATGTGCTGGAAGCAGGCAGCTTCGGTACGAAAATACCTGTGGCAGACGTCGCATTCGTAACGCGGCCACGAGTGACCGGTCGACGAGCAGTGATTGTTGCGGGCCTGCAAACCTCGGGGGAAAGCCTTGCCGCAAGTGCCGCACTCGAAATACTCGTTGGGTGCCATGGCAAGAAGAGATAGAAGGGGGCGGCGAGATTGAGGCCTGAAATGGGGACTTGATGTGAGACGAGTTCCTTTCCTTTTGTGTAGGAGAGATTGTTTTTTGCTGCTGCTGAGATGGAAGAATTGGAAGAAGGGAAGTTGGAAAAAGTAAAAAGAATGATAATCCAGGACCGGAAAGATCCTTGGCTCAGTGAAGTCGATTCATTGACGAGTTGGTAGAAGGTGCCAGAAGCACATACGGAGACGAGTACGGATAGACCGGCTTTACTGTAGTAGGGAGTAGTTGGCGGGTGGAAAAGGTATGAGCAGAGTGCCGCAAGGTATTTGTGTACGAATAGTGAAATTCTCCTCATTTGTTTTGCTTTCCCTAGGTAGGTAGGTACATGACATTACTGATAAGACGTGACGCGACACCACTCCGTGGAAGGGAGAGATAATTCATAATAGACAACCGAGTACCGTTTCAATTCTAAACATGGGCATTCATCATCATAAGCGAAGAGCTTGAGGCATCAGAAATACACGTATTCGTAGATTACAAAATTCCGGAACTTATCAAGCTAATCCTCATCATCAATCTGCGGAACTTGGATCTGTCCTGGTGCAGTCCCAGAGGAGTGTTGCATTCAACCAGGGAAACCCATGCACCCGTTAGCGAGGTGAGTTTCACTAAGGCGAGGACCCCTACGAGCCTAGTATGTAAGAACCTACGGGTACTGGCGAGGCTTTACGGTAACACGGTATGAACCGGCCTCGAGAGGAATAATGCCTTGTCTTTGAATAAGCCTTGCCCTCGGGTGCGGCATTTTTTACTTTATATCGTGATTAGATACGAGGTGAGGCTTCGAGTCCCTGAGCACTCCTCCCCTCTGAGCCCAAAGACCTACGCATAGCCTGCCTTTGGTGAGTCGCGCGTTCCCGGCGTGGCAGTCCGTTCTTTATGAACGTTTCATCACTTCGTCGTCCGTCGTAGCGCCTTCTGACTAAGGAATCGCTGTAGAGAATCTTAGTCACGTGATCTCTGTTCATCGCGGAGTCGGTCCTACAAATCGCCGGTGAATATCGGGGCACAGCTTGTTATCGATAACGAGAAAGTCGCGATTAGAAGTGAATGAAAAAAAAAATCGAGCCTCTTCCCCAGCGATGCCCTCACGATAGAGACAATCGGATAGACCACCAAGAAAGAAAGAATTCATCCCCCCGCGAGAAATCATCTCCAGTCCCGAACCGCAGAACCACGTCTGAAACCTCGTCACCATGGCCGCGGAAAAGCCTGACAAAAAAAAGGAGAAGAAGGACAAGAAGAAGCGCAGCGAAGAGTCAGGGGTGACGAAACCGAGCAAGTCAAGCAAGAAGGAGAAGAAGGAGAAGAAGGAGAAGCTAGCGGCCGCCGTCAAGGACAAGCTGGAGCGTGAAGACTCGGCAGAGACGACGCCTGCTGTGTCGAAGGCGGCGGCAGATGAAGAGGATGATTCGGACGCTGAGCAGCCGACGGCGTCGCAGCCAGTGGAGAGGACAGTCGTGCCATTCGCGGTACCCATCGCGGACGAAAAGGGGATGAAGAAGACGTACAAGACAATCCGGAAAGGTAACCTCACCACGTACCTTCGTTTCTTCCTCACACTCTCAGTTGTAAAAAAAAAAAAAACCTCTATTCTCACACACCCACAGCGGCCAAGCACGGCACCCTCAAACGCGGCGTCAAGGAAGTCATCAAGGCCCTCCGCAAGTCACCGCCCTCGGCCCCAGGCTACACGGGCTTCCCCGGCGTCGTGGTCATCGCCGGCGACATCTCCCCCCAGGACGTCATCGCCCACATCCCCGTCCTGTGCGAGGACCACAACGTGCCCTTCATCTTCGTCACCTCGCGTGCCGAGCTCGGCGCTTCGGCGAGGACGAAGCGGCCGACAAGCGTCGTCATGCTCATGGAGAAACGCGACGGCGGGAAGAAGAAGCCGGTCAAGGATAAGGAGGGCGATGCCGCCGAGGAGGCCGAGGCCTACGCCGAGGCTTACGCTGCGCTGGTCAAGTACATGCACAAGGAATACGCGAAGCAGGCCTTTTGGGCCAAGGGTGACTCCAAGGCGTGACGACGGAGCCTTGAAGTGGCGACGTGGGTTGATCGGGGGGGGTGTTCTATCGGCAGGCGTTTGGGCATGTTACTATAACAACCTTAGTCAACAATGAACAGGCATTGAATGGATCATCACGCGCTCGCAGTCTCTCGGATGGAGGCATTTCAAACAGTGGCATTACCAAAGGACTATATTCGATGGTTATGGGCGACATACGAATACACACGACAACATTACAACCACAGTCACGGCATAAAGGCAGACCAAGGCACGAGATCAGAACCAATTGATTCGCATTGCAGAACCAATGACCAGATTCACAGCAGCAGCCTGCATCCGCAAGCCTCACGACGCCCCCGACTATAGATGGACAGACGGCCCGAGCTTTAGTCGAAAGGATTGGTACGCGTTCCCCACCAGGTCAACATCATAGAGAGGCCGACTGTCTCGCAGAGTTTGGCGGCGACGCTGACGCCGACGGTGTCGAGGGGCCTCTTCTCGGTGAAGAGCTGAGCGAGATACTGCGACGTGATACCGTTTAGCGAGAGAAAAAGAAAACAGAGGCGACAGAGGCAAAAAAGGGAAAAAGATGAAAAGCAGCAGAGCAAGAGTAAAGACAAGGTCGAAAGAAAGGGACAAGAAAACGCACGGTAGGCACGGCAGTGGCGGTAAAGATGAGGCCACCAAGATAAGCAGCTCCCTTGTAGCTCAAGGTTCCGGTAGCGTTGATGAGGGCGGCAACGCCGTAAGCCTGCATGGCCGCTCCGACGAAGCTGGTGCCCCAAGCGGCAGCGGCGCCGGCGGCCTCGCGGGAGCGAAGGAACTCATCCTTGGTGTTGGACTGCTTCGCACGCTGGTAGGTCTGGCCGAAGACGGGGGCCAGGACGGCGAGTTCGACGCTCTGGCTGAAGGCGAGGCCTACCGCGATGGCAGAGGGCTTGACGGGGGGGAGGTCTTTTTTTTGGGGGGGGGAGTCTGTTGGTGGGTGATGATGAATAGAGGTTGGGATGGTGTACTTACAGTGCAGAGACATGGTTTTTCTTGGGGGTGTGGGAAGATGCTGCTGATGATCGTGGTTGGGAGAGGTGAAAAAGTGAGGTGAAGGTTAGAAGGAGAGCCGTTGAAGTTGGAGTTGGACAGAGAGAATGGGGGGGGGGGGGGGGGGGGGGGGGGGGGGGGGGGGAGGGGGGGGGGGGGGGGGGGGGGGGGGGGGGGGGGGGGGGGGGGGGCAACGACAGCTCACCTCCAATCTTGCTCCCGACGAAGCCGGGGTCGGCGACCAGCTTCTTGAGCTCGTCGACGACCTTGCTGGCGCCGTCGGAGCTTACGT
>PDHP01000235.1:0-51007 GCA_003339455.1 Ophiocordyceps camponoti-leonardi (nom. inval.) | reverse complement strand
AATAATAATAATAATAATAATAATAATAATAATAATAATAATAATAATAATAATAATAATAATAATAATAATAATAATAATAATAATAATAATAATAATAATAATAATAATAATACTAATAATACTAATAATACTAATAATAATAATAATAATAATAATAATAATAATAATAATAATAATAATAATAATAATACTAATAATAATAATAATACTAATAATAATAATAATAATAATAATAATAATAATAATAATAATAATAATAATAATAATAATAATAATAATAATAATAATACTAATAATAATAATAATAATAAGTATAATTATAGGGTTATTATAGAATAAAGGATTTATAAGGCTAATCCCCGCTCCTAATACGGGGTACCTAAACTAGCTAAACTACTTTTACCCCTTAAATATACCTCCTATACCCCCCTTATTACTATATATTACGCCTACCTAGGATAGCTAGATTATCGACTAATAAATACTTAGCCTTATTAAATATATAGTATATTCTCTTAATTAAATTAATAAATAGCTAAAGAAATAGGTAAAGGCGGATAAGGAATAGTCGAAGGGTAATAAGTAAATAATAGAGTAGATTAAGACTCGCTTTTAATAGATTAAAAAGGGGGTAAATTAAGTAATACTCTAAATAATAAATAATAATATACTCTTAGTATATATACTTAGTAATAAAAAAATCCCCGATTAGGAGCTTAATATTAATAAATATATACTAAATTACCCCTTATTTAAAAATAAGCTAAAGACTATATATTAAATAATTAAAAGATTATATAAGAATATAAGGGAAAACCTCGGGCTTTTAAGGGATACGGTAGAGTAAAAAGAATAGGCGGAGGTATAAAAGGGCGTTAAAAGAATACTAAAGGGGTAAAAAAAGGGATAAGAAAGAAATAAGGGGGATAATAGGGGAAATAGTATAGGGGAAAAGTAAAGGAAAATAATAATAAAAAGGGGTAGGATAAAGAATAAGGTAATAATAATAAAAGGGGGCGGTAGAATTCTACTTATAATACCCTTAGAAAAGGGTTAGGAAAAGGCTAAAAGGCTAGTAAAAAAGTAGAAAATAGTAGAAATAACTAGGACTAGGATACCTAGGGTAGGAATACTAAAACGGGGGTATAATCGCCCCCTAAAAAAAGGTTAATATAGGGGGTTATATAGGGGCTAAGGAAGCGGAAAAGGGGTTAGGAGTTAAGTAGATAAAGAGTATTAGTAATAGTAGAAAAAGTAAAAATAATCTTAAGAAGATTCTAAAACTTATTATTTATATAATTCTAAGGTAAGGTCGAATTAGTATAAATATTATAAGGAGAAGAATTATTTAATAAGGAGGCTAATATAGGATTTATACTAGAATACTCGGATAAAGTCTACTCGGTTCCTCGGGGGGGCGATTAGAGTATAGTAGGGTAGTAAAGGAAACGACCAACTTTTTTTTCTATAGAAAAAATACGAATTAGTTTTCTATCTTTTATTTAGAGCCTAATTTAGTACTTAAAAACCTAAAAGCTATATAGCTTATAGCTTAGCCTTTTATACCTCTAAAAAGATTTTAATTATTATTTTATACTTATTATATAAGATAATATAAAAATATTTTTAAAAACGATTTTTATTTTAAAAAAGAAGAAATATCGACTTTTTTTAAAAACTTTATAATAAAATAAGAGATTTTTTTATAAAATAAAGTAGAGTTTTATTTAATATTTATACTAAAATATAATAAGAAAAAGATAATAATAACTTTATATATATTTCTTTAGTCTTTTAAAAAATCTTTTTCTTAATAGGGTTTAAAAATAGGATAAAATTACCTATTTTCTAAAACTAATTTTATCTTATATAAATATATAAAAAACTAAATTTATATTTATATATAATAGAATAAAAGCTGTTAAAGTATTTAATAGTATTTTTTCTTATTAGATAGTTCTATTATAGAATTCTTATAGCTTATATAAGTAAAAAGTACTACTTTTAATAGGGAAAAGTTTTGGAGTTGGTCGTTTCTTGTGTCTAGTGACTGTATATAGGAGGAGAGTATATTATAAAGTAATAAAGTAATAATAAAGAAAAATATACTTAGCTATTTTATTTTTACTTAACCTATATAAGTATAAAGGAAATAATATAATAGAAATACGGTAGGTAAAAAGAAATCTATTAAGACTAATCCTACTAGTATAGAATTAAGTAAGAAAGCTATTAAAGAATTTCGGAAAAAATGTATACTTTATAAGAAGAATACTTAGATAGAGTTAAGGGGGGGAGTTTATAATATAATTATAGGATTAACTATATTATTTAAAACGCTATTCCTAAAACGCTTAATAGGCCTATTATTTATCCTAAAAATAAAGGTCTAAAAGTTTATAAAACTAAGATCTAGTACCCCTAAAGCCTATTTAGGAAATAAGGGCCTATTAAGTCTCCCCTAAAATAATATAGGGGGTAATAGGGGGATAGTTATAATAAGGACGGAGTTAATAAATAACTTAATCGGTAATTAAGCGGATAATAATAATAAACCCTTAGGATTTAAAGAGTTAATAAATACGTATAAAATAATAAGTAAGGTAAATATTAAGGGGGGGAATATATACTTCGATCTTTATATAATAGCCGGGTATTATATAATATAGGCTTTAGTAATAATACAAAGGTAGTAGGCCTAAACCTTAACTAAATCCTTAATCGTTTAGCTAAAAGGGTTTCCTCTAGCTATGGTAGGGAGAATAAAATAAAAGGAGTTATAGGTAATAATAGTATAAATAACCTTAGTATAAACCTTCCTAGTAGAGGGGAGGGTAAAGCCCTAAGTTAAAATAATAAGGCTAATAAGTATAAACTATTACTTTTAAAGCTTTTATTAAAAATATTAAAGGTAGGCTTTTTACTAGAGCTTATAATAGATTTATACTCTAAGTATACGGGCCTCCTAAGTAGGGGCGATTATTACCCTATTAAGGATTAATAATAAGGTATCCGCCTAATAAGCCTTTATAAAGTAGAGGAGTTCGCTCTTAAAAGGCTAGAAGGATATTTTATACTCCGCTACCTAGTCCTAATAAACCCCCTAGGCCTAAATAAACTAAGCTTAGACCTAGGCTAGGGTATAATTAATACTAATAATATTCGTATTATTTATAAAGCCTATAGGGATAATCCTAGTAACCTTCTCGAGGTATTAGTATAGGGAGAAGATATAAAGAATAAAGAGAATAAATAATAAAGGGGACTCTTAAAATACTCCTTTTAGAAAAAAAACGGGATTTAAAAGAATACTATTAATATGTATATAGGATAATTAGTCTATAAAATAGGAGTAGAAAAAAGCTAAAATCTAGGGAGGAAAACTAAAATAATTAAGTATTTACATAAGCTTATAGTATAAAATATAATCGAAGGCCCTTATTATATTAAGTATAAGTAGGGAAACTAAGCCCTAAAGGCTTTAGGTTATTAAAATAGTTTTAGTAAGGAGAAGTAGTATATTATTTATAAACCGCCTAAAGCGGTTATTTATTTAATTAAATAATAGAATACCCTATAATTCTATAATTATAGAAATACGTTTTATAAGGATTAATTTAAGAACCTTATTAACTATATTTAGGAGGGAGATTAGCTAATAGCCCCCTAGGGTCTAATAAACCTTAGGTAATTTACCCTACTTATAAAGGATTATAATATTAGAGACTTTATATATTAAGGGGAAATAAGCCTAGGGAATATAGCCTTATAGGAGTCTAGTAAGGATAATAATAGGGGGGGGCTATAGCCCTTAAGGAAGCCGAGTAGAATATTATTAAAGCCTATAGACTTTTATAAAAAAATATTAAAAAGTACCTTATAAATATCGGAGTCTATAATAATTAAAAAAACGTTAAATATTAGGAATAGGTTATTAAGCTTAAGAGGCGGAGGAATAGCTAAGGGATAAGAGAAGAACTTATTATTTAAAAGTCGGACCTTTCTAGTAAAGTCTAAGGTAAACGGATTATTAAGGGAAGCTATAAGAGAAGGTATATAAACTAGCTTAAGAGGGGCCTAATTAAATAAGTAGGCTTACTAAGTTATAGACTATATTATATAGGGGTTAGAAAAAACTAATATAAAAAAGCCCCTTTATATATTCTTTTTAATAATATAAACGGAGTTTTTAAGGGTAAATATTACTTCCTAATAATCCTTCTAGTTAGAGTTTATTAGGTTTATACGCTAATAATAATAATTCTTTTTAATAAACCTAATCGTATTAATTACCTTAAGAGTCTATTAAGGGATTATTTAGGATAAGCAATATCGTAATACGACGAGAAGGAGCTTATCGCTAGTCCATTCGATACGACTAATAACCTATCTCTATAGCTTCTTCTATACGCCTCCTTCCTCTAGGAGGATAGCCCCGTACGCGGAGCTATCGGGTAAGGCCTCCGGGGGGGACCCGGGTAGAGGTATAAACCTCGACGGGGGAACCCTCGGACTCCGATAGTCCTACTAGAACTAGCTAGCGGGTTTGCCTTCCTTTAATATTACTTTATCCTTTAATAACCCTTTCGTAAATACGCCTTAGGCTCCGACTAATCCCCTCCTAAAGTCCGTTTTTAATAAACTTACTTAGGTAGTCTTGTAGGATAGCTTTCGTACTATATAGACTATTATTAATTCCCTCGCCGAAAAACTTTACTCCTAGAATTCTACCGCTCCTCCGGCGGACTCCGCGCCCCTTCCCGTATCGTTTACTAGGGCTATTTAAAAGACTATAGAGAAAGCTATTATATCTATACTCTAGACGAAGTCCGCCCCCTCTAGCTAATTATCTTAGGCCTTTATTCTCGCTATTACTAGGGAACCTATTATTAGTACCCTAATAGGGGTTCGCCTAGTCCCCGCTTAATACGATTACGAGGTCCTTATTTCCTTAAAGGATATTCCTATAGTAGATAGGGTCCTATCCCTACCCCCTCCCGCCCTTATCGCTAAGGCGAACGAAGTAATAGGTATACTAGCTATAGTTATAGCCTAATACCTCCTAAGCGGCGATATTATTCTTACTTTCGACGCTAAAAAGAAGAGTTTTACGGACTAGGATAACTAGATTTAGCGAGTATTCGGTATAAAAGTAATACGTATACGCTAGACTTTCGCTATTATTATTAAAGGCGTCCGTATAGAGTCTATTTTCCGGGATTACGATACTCTCTTTACCGCTCTTTATACTATTAACCGTATTAATATTACTCGCTCTAGGGCTATAAAACCGCGCGAGGGCTTATAAGGTATTACCCCCCGAATAAACCTTATTCTCGGTATTAATAGTATAATTAATATAAACCGACTCTATACGAATAGCCTTATAATCGACTCGGAGATTATTTATTATAAACCCTATAATAAATCGGTACGCCCTAAGTAGTACTATAATTACTTCTAGTATAATTATATTTCTAAATACTACTAGGAAGACCCCTATTATAACTATTATAGTTCCGCCCTATATAATAAAGGAGAGGGGTCCTACCCCGTTAATAAGGGGGATTAACCCTAGTACTACCTTTTATACGATAATACTTATACTACTTAGGTATACGATTACCCTATCTCCCGCTAATAATAGGAAAAGGCTAAGGCTAATTACCTACTCCGCCCCTAGCGCTTTTAAGAGCTACTTATAGTCCGGTTATCTACCTATTACCTATCCCCCTATACTAACGCCGAAGGCTTTATATAGGTTTTTCTACGTAAACGACCCTACTAGGGCTCCCCTAGGGACCTCGACTACGCTTCGAACCTTAATCTCGCTAGCTCTTAACCTCTTAACCCTATTATTCTCGCTTCCTCTTAAGATTTAACCCCTAGCCCTATATTCTAAGGTAGACTTCTAATACGAGGTATATTAATAACCCGGGGTAGTCCTACTCTTCGTAGGGCTTTAGCCTTATGAGGCTTATCCTCCTCTTAAAGAGTAACCGCCCCCTACGGGAGTACGAGGGGTACTAAGGGGGGAAAGGGTAAATAGGGTAATAGGGGAGGATTATCCTCTATTCTATCCTATACCTAGCTTACCCTTTTTATATAATTATTATTTTTTATACCTTCGATATAATTATTATAAAGATTATAACCCTTACCTAGAATATTTAGCGTATAAACTACCTCGCCTATTTTACCTTTTCCTTCGCTATTAGCTATAATATTATTACTCTTTAGGAATTCTAGCTCGACTCGTATAACTATTTACTATTCCCTAGCCTTACCCTTTACTACCTTATTTAGGGCTCCGGCTATATACTTATCTATATTTATAAGCGATATAATATTAAGTCCTAGGACCTAGTTCTTTTAGAGGATATTACTAGGGTTTCTTTTTATAATAGCCCCTATATTCTCTCTTTATACTCCCTACCTTTTAGTATTTTTACTAGACTTATCCCTCTTTTACCCTAATTATTCCCCGCTTACTTTCCGGCTATTATCCTTAGGGATTTTAATTCCTATTACTTATCGTAGGACCTTTATAGCTATACCTCGCCCTATATTTTAACCCTCCTTAATATTATAGCCTCCCTTAGTCTTAAGCTCCTAACTCCTCCTTATAAGATTACTTAGGAGGTTTATAGCCACTAGACTAGTATAATCGACCTTTTCTAGGTTACCCCCTTTAGCCTTTTTACCTTCCTTAGCCCTAACCTAACTCTTTATAACTCCGATTATATTCCCTAGACTACCTCCTTTTATATAGCTTTCCTATCGGAGTCTAAGCCCTTCCGCCGATAAAAGTCCTTTTACCTAGATATTCTTTTTACGGAGGCTAAGAACCGCCTTCTCCCCTTTTATATCTATTCCTCTTCGCCTAAGGAAATCGACTCCTCTATTATTTAGTTTTATAGAGAATTAAAGGCTATAACGGCTATTATTATCCCCTATTACCCTCGAACCTTTAGACCCCGATTAATCCCCTAGTAGACTTCCGAGGTAATAAACGCGACTAAGTCTATAAAAAAGAACCGATAATACTAGCGAATAAACCTAATAGACTCCTATTAGAAGGACTATTAGAATACGATATTAACCCTTAAGAAGTCTATTTATATAGCTAAAAGGGATATATAAAAGGGCTTCCTCGTATTAGCCTCCTCGGACCCCTATACTATATAGTCTATAACCTATTAGGCCTATTTATATAGTTAAGCCCCCCCCGAGCCTACTTATATACCTCTATTAGCCTCCTCTCCCGATAGTCCTATAATATCCGATTTCGCTAGGAAGGTCCGATTTCTAAGCGATAAATTCTTTCCTTATCCTCCGATTATACCCCTACCTTTTAACCTCGATAATCTATTCCCCTTTTTTAATATCTTTTTAATTATTATAGATTCTAACGTATATAAGGCGCTTTATAGTATTTTATTATAAAAGTTTATAGGACCTAATAGGATCCTAGTCGGCTTCCTTAAGGGCTATAGCCCCCCCTTTATTATAGTACTTACTAGGCTATTTTAGGGCTATATTTCCTAGGCCTACTTTCCTACCGCCTTTAAGGTTTCTAATATTATTATCCTACGTAAATAGGGCAAGTCGCCTAAGGTCTACCGGACTCCGGGCGGCTACCGACTAATCTCCCTCCTTAATACTATTAATAAGGTTCTTAAAATAGTCCTTATAAAGTATATCTTTATAGCCGTAAAGCTTTAGGGCGTTCTACCTTTTAGGTAAATAGGTAATTACCCTAGTAGGTCTATGGATAATACCCTTCTTCTCCTTACCGAAACTATTCGGACGATATAAAGCCTCTAAGGCTCGGTTTCCCTACTAATACTCAATATAATAGGAGCCTTCGACTACGTTTTATACTATAAGCTTATTTAGACTCTTAATTACCTCGGATTCCCTCCTTAGATTTTAGCCCTCCTTTACTCCTACTTTATAGACTAGTTATCCCGTTTACGTATTAATAGTATTCTTTCGGACCCTATTTTTATCCTAAAGGGGGTACCCTAGGGGTCCTTTTTATCGCCTATACTCTTTATCCTATATATTTCCTCTTTTTACCGCCGTTTAAAGAAGGTTACTAGGGTTATCCCTATAGGTTTTACCGATAATACGAATATTATTAATACCGGCTAAACCCCGGCTTAGGTCTAAGCTTAGTTTATTCGAGCCTAGGCTATTTATCGGGATTAGGCTAATAAGTATAAAATATCCTTTTAACCCCTAAAAAGCGAATTCCTCTACTTTACTAAAGCTTATTAAGCGGATACCTCTTTATTAATCCTCGATAGAGTATTAATCGCCCCTACTTAGGAAGCCCGTATACTCGGCGTTTAGATTTACTAGAAGCTCCGGTAGAAAGCCTACCTCTAGTACCTTTAGTAGAAACTATAAAAATAGTAGCTCGTACTTACTAGCTTTATTACTTCTACTTAGGGCTTTACCCTCCCCCGTACTAAGGAGGTATATACTAAGGTTATCCGCGCTACTATCGCCTATAGTTCCCTCTACTTTATCCCCCCTACCCCGGCTAAGGGTAAACCCTCTAGTCCTACGATTAAGGAGCTTATAAAGGTCTAAGCCTACTACCTTCGTACTATTACTAGGGCTTACTAGGCTATACCCGGCTATTATATAGAAATCGAAGCGTATATCCCCCCTTTTAATATTTACTTAACCTATTATTCCGCCTATACCTACTAGCTCCTTAAATCCCGTAGTTTTATTATTATAGTCCGCTTAATTATTAATTAGGTTATTTATTAACTCCGCCCTCGCTATAGCCGCCCCCCGGCTACCCCCTATATTACCCTTAGGGATATATAATAAGCCTTTATTTCCTAGGTAGGTTTTAGAGCTACTAGTTTATAGTCCCGCCGACTACTAGACCTCCGCCTTTAGGATAAGTAGTATACTCGTTAGGAGGCTAAGGAATAATACTTTAAATAGTATAGGTAGTCCTATAATTATACTATTAATACGCCCCCCTATTTTTATCCGGGTATCCTCCTTATAAAGTATACCTCTTTTCCGAAGTTCTTTAATAGCCTCCTTACCTAGCTTTATACTAGTAGGATTAGACTTAATAGGTTTCTCTTTATTTACCGTATCCCCTTTATATTATTATTTTTTTACCCTTATAGTTTAGGCGAGGATAAAATAGCCGAATATATTTTCCTTTATTATCGTTTTACTACCTTATACTACCCTCTCCTTCCTCGTACTCTAATCGCCCCCCTAAGGGACTAGGCGAACCTTATCCGGGTACTCTAGTATAAGTCCTATATTAGCCTCCTTATTAAGTAATTCTCTTCCCTATATTAACTATATTAATTTAACCTTACTTTAGACTTATAAGTATAATAAGCTCTAGTATTATTTTAATTTATTATTACCTTTTTTACTATTATTTATCCCCTTTTTATTATTTAACCCCTTTTACCCTATAATTATTATCTTAGCTACCGTATAATCCTCCGTATTAGCCTTTTTTCGGAGGGTACCTATACCCCCTTTTTAGCGCCTTTACTCCTATTTTCTCGCCTACCGTCTTCTACTTTTTTATTAGCCTTTTTTCTTCCTCCTATCCCTCCCCTAAGGGTACTATAAGCGGAGTTCTACTACCCCCCTTTACTATTACCGCCTTATTCTTTATCCTACCCCTTTCTACTATTACCTTTTACTCCGACTCCCCTATACTATATCCTTCTCCCTTACCCCCTCCCCTTTCCTTTTTACCTTCTTCCTATTACTCTTTTATAAGCCCCCTAGTATCCCTTTACCTCTTAGCCCGCTCCTTATACTCTATAATATCCCTAAGAATACTAAGATCCCCTTTTATATTCTCGTATAGCCTCTTAATTACCTAATATATAAACTCCGGCTTATCTCCGAATAGGGGGTAATATAATACGTATTTATTAATATTAAGCTCCTAGTCGGAAGTCTTATTACTATTAGGTATATACGCTAAAAGTATATTACCGCCTATTATCTAGAATACTATTTAATTTACCCCCTTCTCGATTTACTAAAGGCGGGTTTTAATCCGCTTTACCGTTTACTAATCGCTCTTCGACTACTCCTTATCCGCCTTTACCTATTTCTCTAGCCGCTTATTAATCTAATCGAGTAAATACGCTATATACTTTATAAGGCTAAGAATCTACTAATCGATAACTCTATTATCTTAGGTAGGGGTAATATATAGTAATAGGTTAAGCGCCTCCTAAGGCTATAAGTAATTCGGCTAATTCGGGTAGCCTGTATTCGGTATAGGGATTAGCCTTATAAATCTACTACTTTATACTAGCCCTATAAGCGCGCCCCTTATTATTATTATTATTATTATTACTACTAGTAGGGTAGAAACTATAGGCTTAGGCGGGTTAATAAATACTTATATAAGTAACGACTAAGGTTATATAGCCTTATCCTATTCCTCCTTTACGATTTATTATAACTCCCTAAAAAGCTTTCGAAACTATTACTCTATTAACTCCTTCCGCCCGGACTATACTTATACTACTTACCTCCGCTATATTTGGGGATCCGCCCTACTTAATAAAAGCTATTAATTCCGCCGCCTTCTAGGCTAATATAAATAATATTAATTATTATTCGTTAATACCTTTTTCGCCCCCCGCTTACTCCTCTAGTTAACTCTTACCTAGGTATAATACCTATATACTATAGTATAATAATAGTAAGTAAACGATTAGGTACTTACCCCTTATTAACTATAGCTACTCGCTCCTTACCCGGATTCTATTTACCCCTTTTTTTACTATTATTTACTTACTCTTTTAATCCTAATAAAAAAAGCCCCTTTCGATTAACTATAGGATATATAGGCTATAGGGGATATTATATAGTTTATCGGGTTTTACTAGCTAGGCGTATATAATAGGGGTAAGGGCTAAGTTAATTATAGGATACTCGTTAATTATATACTCCTTTATTACTCCCCCTCCTATTACCCTTATAATTACCTCTTCTTTTTTATATAGGAAGGGGTAGAAAGTACTTACTAAGGTAATATTAATAAAGGAAGAAGGAAAAGAGGGAAAAGGGAGGAGTAATTAAGGTTTTTATACCCCCTTTTCTACCGTGCCTTACCGCCTTTATATTAGTATACCGGGTTAGGTTTTCTTTTTTCCGCTCCCTCCCTTCTTTCTCTCTCTCTCTCTTTTTCCCTTTCTCTTCTACCCTCCCCCCCCCCCTTCCCTCTCTCTCCCTCTCTTTCTTATATAATCTACGA
Organism: Ophiocordyceps camponoti-leonardi (nom. inval.); assembly: GCA_003339455.1. Classification (NCBI taxonomy): domain Eukaryota; kingdom Fungi; phylum Ascomycota; class Sordariomycetes; order Hypocreales; family Ophiocordycipitaceae; genus Ophiocordyceps; species Ophiocordyceps camponoti-leonardi. Next base: position 39,723 of record PDHP01000235.1, on the reverse strand, counting down.
GACTACCTAAGTAGACGGCTTATCCTATTATACGTTCGTTTACCCCTACCCTATAGCCCCCTACTCGGGGGCCTAGGGCCCTACTTTTACTCTACTATTAGGGGGTTTTACCCCTTTTTAGGGATTTTTCCTACTTAGTATAATAATAAGGTTCTAGAAGCCCTTTAAGGCCCCTAGAGTAGATTTAAATAAATAAATAAGGGATTATTTAGGGTTTAAATAAGTAGGGATAATATAGGATAATAATAGCTATAATAGCTTTTAGTTTATTATAAAGCTAGGTAATAAAAGAGTCGATTTCTTTTAATAAGGAGGAGCGAATATAAAAGGGGAGAAGGCGGTTCTTAGCCTCCGCGAAAAGGATATTAGGGTTAAAAGACTTCTAATAATAAATAGGCTTAGACTCTAAAAGGAGGGTAGTATAAAAAGAAATAGTCTAAAGTATATAATTAGAATTATAAAGAGTTAAATTAGGTTTAAAGAAGGTAAGAAGGCTAAAAGGGGTAGCTTAGAAAAGGTTAATTATACTAGTTTAGCGGTTATAAACCTCCTAGGTAACCTTATAAAGGGGTATAAAGAGCTTAAGACTAAGTATAAATATAGTATTAAAAAGAGTATAAATATAGGGTAAAGTCTAATTATAAAGATCCTATAAGGGGTAATAAGAGTTAAAATCCCTAAGTATAATAACCGGGGAGTAATTAAGGAGTAATTAAGGTAAAAAAGGAATAAGGCTAATAGAAATCCTAAGGGGCGGAGAGTATAAGGAAAGAATATAAGGGCTATTATAAAAGGATATCCCGGCTATATTTTTTATAAGGATTAGGTCCTAGAACCGAATATTATACTATTTATAAATATAAATAAATACTTAACCCGAGCCCTAAATAAAATAATAGGGAATAAGGCTAAGGAATAGTAGGCGTTTATATAGATTAAGCTAGAACTCCTAGAGTATAATAATATTATAGCTAATAAAGGAGGAAAGGGTAAAATAAATAAAATAGTTTATATACTAAATATTTTAAATAAGAGTTATAATCTTTATAAGAGTTAAGTTAAAAGTATAAAAAATAGCGATTATATAAAAAGGGTAAATTAGGTATAAAAAGGGGTAAAGGATAAACCTCCCCTATTATTATAGTTATTTTATCCTCTATTAGTACCCCTTATACTAGAACTCCTATAGGGGGTAATAGCTCCCCGAGTAAAGGAGGTAGCTCGAGTAGCGGAGGTCCTATAGAGAGCGGAGCTACCCCGAACTATTAAAATACCCTATATTAAAAAACCTCCTTATAGTACTAAACTCGGGGCTTAGTCCTAAGAGGAAATAATAATAATTAGGTTTAATAATTAGGAGTTAATAAGGTTAAGGTTTAAAGTATAGTTAAGGTTTTTAGGGGAGCCCTTATAGGGTTATTTATATAGTAAAACCTATATAAAACTATTAGTATTAATAAAAGGGGTTAAATAATAAAAGGGCGATAATTAGGTTATATATAGTTTTTAAAAATACTAAGGGTATAGTAAATAATTAGCCTTAGCCTTTTCCTACTATTAGTAGGAGACTAAGTACTCGTATACCTAAGTAGTATAAGTATTATTATAAAGGAGGTAATATTTAATATTAAGGATATTCCCCTTTATTAATAGGGTAGAACCCTTTCCTACTATTATATAAGGCGGCTTTATAATAGCTATAAGAAGGATCTTCCTAATAGTATTTAAAAATATAATTATACTAAAAGTAATTATAATATTACTTAGGGTAGACTAATTTATTAAAGGGCTTATAATAAATAATCTCCGAGTTAATAATTAGGCTATTTATATAGAGTCGATTTATATTAATAAAACTATTAATCCTAAGGATAAGGTTTATCTAGGGAGCGATTCCTTATAGGCTCTAAGGCTTTATAGCTCTAGAGTAAGTAATATTAATATAATTAATAGAATAAAGGGTAATAAAAAGGGTATTATAGTCTTAAAGGGTAGACTCTATTCGGACTCCTTTAACGATTATTATAAAGGTTTAATAGACTTATATAGCCTTAGCCCTAAAAGCGTATTAAATCTAATTATCCTAGTCTATAAGACTCTTCTTTTCGGTATTAAAAATAAGGATAATATTATTACTTAGAAGGTACTAGGCTATTATAATTACTAATATACTAATTACCTTATTCGTTTTAATAATAAGGATAGGAAAGGGGGGGATAGAGTATTATTTATAATAGGGATTTTCTTTAAAAAAACTAGGACTTTATAATTATATCGAGTAAGGACTAAGCGAACCCCTATTAGTACTTTAGTAATAAGGCTCCTAATAATAATAAGAATAAAAGCCTATAATAACTAGTTAAAAAGAGTAGACTTTAGCTAAAGGGCGGTTATAATAGCTTTTTCTATAGACTTTTAAATAACTCGAGTAAAAAACGTAAGAAGGAGTATAGAGTCCGCTAGTAGAATAGCTAAACTCTAAAAGCTAAGTTTTCTAATAAGAGTATTAATAATAAACTATATAGCGTAGAAGCTATCCTATAAGACTACCTAGGTAAGTTTATCGAAAATAGACTTAAAAAGGGGATTAGCTAAAGCCTAAAGCGTATTTACAAAAGGGTTATTAAAGGAGGAGGTAATATTAAAAGGAGACGAACCTATTAGCTAGTTCTAGCAGGATTATTAAAGTCCGAGGGTTCCCCTATTAAGGTTTATACCTCCGCCTAGGTCCCCCCTAAACGCCTTACCTAATAGCTCTACGTATAGGGCTATCCTCCTAGAGAAAGGAGGCGTATAAAAGAAAAGCTATAAAGAGGATTATTAGTTATATTAAGCTAATAGGCGATAAGCTCCTTCTTATCGTATTATAATAATACTTCTTTTAGCCTTAAAACTATTATTTAAATATATATAAACCGGCTTTATTCCTATTTTAATATACGAAAGAGCTAATAAAACGCTATTTTAAGCTAGTTATATAAATACTTAAATCCTAGCCGAATTACTTTAGAGTCTTATTCTTATTAGCCTTAAAATAAAGGTAGAATATAGTATTAAGTAAGGTATATAACTATTACTAAGTATAATAATAGGATAAGGCTTAGTATAAATAAGTATATTAATAAAACAAGACTAAGCCTAGGCTAAGAAGGCTATTATTTTAATAATAGCTTTAATAACTTTAGCTATATTCTTAATTATTTTTTATACTTTTACCCTATTAGCCTTATATTTAAATAGTTTACTAGCTAAAAGCCGTATAAGTACCTTAGTAGGGATTTTACTATATAAACCGATTATATACTCATAATTAAAGGGCGTATAAGTATTTATCTTTTTAATTATATTAGGAATAGGAATAGTCGAATTAACGCGAGTATATTTAATAGTAGGCTTTTCTAGCGTATTAACCAAGTCTATATTATTAGCTACTATACTTTTATATTAAATAGTAAGTATATTATTATTATTATTATCTAATAATTTATTTTCCTAAATAGGAGGCGGAGGAGGAGAGGCTACCCTTTTTATTAAGGCTTTATACTTTTGAGCCCTTTATATAATAAACTTTACTAAGGACGAAGAAGGTAAAGTAGGGGGTAAAGGGTAATACCTAGGTAATACCCTTCCCTTCCTCTTTTTAATAATAATAATAATAATAAGTATAGGAAACGATTTAAAAAGCTTAATAACTATATTAATAGTAGGACCTAAATACTTAATAATTATTAACTTAGGGATTATTATAGGCTTTAGAATAATAATAGGTATAAGGGCTATAATTATTTTAGGTTATAGGGTAGTATTAAATACTTTTAATTGTTTTTTATCCTTTTTTATACTAAGTAGGCTATTAATATACTTAATAATAGTTAGGACTTTAGTAAATACCTCCTTAATTAACTTTAAGTACCCTAGTATACTATTACCTTTAATACGGTTATTATAAGTAGATTTCTAAGGGCTACTAAACTTATTATTATATATTATTATTTTTTTATAATATAGGTTTACTAGTTATTATTAATAAAGGGGTTATCCTTCCTAGTTAATAGGTTACTATTATTATAATAATCTAGGCTATAAATACTAGTTAAAAGTACTATCTTATTAAATAAGCTACTTATTAATAGGATTAATAAATATTATTATATAATACTACTTAGTACTTAGATACAAGTACTTAAGTACCGGCTAAACCTCGGAAAGTTAATATAAGGATAATAATAGATAAGGAATAATAAATAGGAATCCTAGGATAAAAGGAACGGTTAGAATCGGATAGAAACGGATAAAGATATTAGAAATTAGGAATAAGGAATTATAAGTTATACTATAAGTTATAATATATTATAACCTAAAACCTGATTTATAATATAATAGAATTAAATAGAAGACAATAGAATATAATAAGCCTATTCTATTAGATAAATATTAGTATAGATTTAAAATCAAGAGTTGATTTTAAAGTAAGAGAATATAATAGAAGCTAATAGAATACGATAACGCTATTCTATTTACTAGTATATTTATAATACAAAGTTTCTATAGGATTCTATAGGTTTCTAAATAGCTTATATAATATAGATAGTTTCTTAGAGAAGAAAAAGTATAAAAGGAAGGCTTCCTTCCTTCTAAAGGTCTTTTCCTTTCTTCTTCTTCTCTAAGCTTTTAATCTAAACAACTTTATACCCAAAAGCCTACTCTCTTAAGACTTACCTCTACCTTATAAGATATTCCTAATTAGGAAGTTCTTACTTATATTACTTTATAACTTTCCTCTCGTATTACTTAATTGCTTATCTAAAGGAAGTAAGTAAATCCTTTACCTTTTATTAATCCCTTCTCTTTTATCTTTTAAAAGTCTAGATTAAGGGCTACGGATTAGTAATCGGTAATTACGGGTCTAATCCGTAATACGTTAAAAGCTTCCTACTACTTTAGGTACTCTTTTAATAACTTAAAGGAAGAGAGTATACTAAAATCCTTTTCTAGAAAAAATCAGAAAATCCAGAAAAATACTATATTTTCAACTATATATATCTCCACGGAAACAAAAGGTATAAGCCCACTTTTTTCACCTCTAATTAAGAAACAGTTAGCGCTTCTTTATAGTATATAATATAGCTACGATTAATAACCCTACCCCCCCTTATACTACTAACGCTAGACCTATAATTAATATTAGTAAAGTCCCGAGACCTAAGTTCTTTAATAGAAAAGATAACGACCTATAGGCCTTCTTAACTAATATTAAGGCTTATTTTAGGCTCTACGCTTCTGCGTTTACTAGCGAATCTCTAAAAGTAATTTATACTTCTACTTATTTAGAAGGTATAGCTTTAGATTAGTTCGAGCCTATACTAAGGAATTATCTAGGTCCTACGGACGATAGAGACGAAGATACGGACCTTATTTTTGCCGATTTCGGTAATTTTAAGGAAAACCTATAAGAAGTTTTCAGCTAATAAAACGAAGCTCGAATAGCCGAATATAAATTAAGAACCTTATAGTAAAAAGGACCCGCTTCTAGCTATACTATTAGTTTTCGATAAATTACTAGTAAGTTAGATTAGGAAGACGAAGCCCTAATCGCTATATTTTACGAAGGGCTTAAAAAAGAAGTTAAAGACGAATTATATAAGCTAGATTAGCTAGACGACCTATTTACTTATATAGCCTAAGCTATAAAAATTAACGATCGACTATTCGAAAGAAGATAATAAAGACAAGGTAGTAAGAATACCCCTTTTAATATTAATAAAGGGAAATAATATTCTAAAAAAGGAAATTATAATAGCTTTACTAATAGGGGAGACCCTATAGATTTAGATATAGTTTGTTCTAAGCTAATTATTTACTTCTTTTATAAGAAAGAAGGCTATATCGCGAAGAATTACTTTAAAAAGCAGGGAAAAGAAAAAGGTCGACCTTCGAGTAAAACGATTAGTACTATTTCTGCTTTTCCTATTATAAATAAGGTTACTAAACGAATCCTAGGCCTAATAAATAAAGGATAAACTATTATTCGTAGTAAAAAATTTTACTATCTAGAGCTAGGGCCGAAGGAAAAAAAGTAAATCGAGGCCTATTCTTTAGCTAAGAGACTAGAGGAAGAGGTTTAGAAATAATACAACTTACCCTATACCGAAAAAAGTTATACTAAGCTAAAAAATAGCCCTATAATACTTCTAGAAAACAAAAAAGAAAATAAAATCGCTAATACTATTTATCTAGGAGGATAGAATTTAGTTAGAAGGACTAATAACCCTACGAAGCCTATAAGCCCCCTAGAATATACTATAGAATTCAATTCAGAAGGCGAATACTATCCTAGGTTTACTAAAGTACTTATAAAGACCTATAAATAGGTAACGAAAGCCTAATACGACGCCCGGAGAGAAGAAATAAACGGAGTTCCTTATAGATTCGACAAAGGCTATTACTACGATCCTTCTAATAACGATACCAGATTAAGCTTTACGCTAGATAATTATATAAGGGACGATATATCGCTTATTTCGGAAGACAATATAAGGAAAGAATAACCTAATAATTTAGGCCTCCCTCTCCTTATAATAGAAAATCTTTATTCGATCTACGAAGACGAATTAGAATAATACGACGAAAAAATAAAGCGTTTCGTTATAATTAAAACGGCTATTCTTAACGAATTCGAAGAATAGAAAAATTCTACGAAGTAATCGATTAATTATTACTTATTTATATATATTTAGTATCTAGAAGAATACCTTAAAAAATACTAGAACGCCTATATAGCTATTTTTTAGCTATACTACTTCGATAATAACTACGAATTCTATAAGAAGGAAAAAAAGACGCTAAATATTACCCGAAAACGCCTAATTATTATAATAATTATAAATATATTAATGAAAACTTCTTTATTTAGCAAATCGAATTTACTCTAGACTAAGAAACCGATTATAGGATTTTTAAGGAAGATAAAGGACTTAAAACGGACCTAAGGCCTCGAATAATTAATACCTAATTAGGTAGAATTAGAGATCTTATTAACGATATTCGAGATATAATTATAGGAAACCCTCCGGACCTAGGGTTCCCTACGGAAGAAAATAGCCCTAATAGGTAGGACTTTTTACTTAAGCCTAAAGAATTTAAAAGAGACCTAAAAGCTAATAATAAGTAGAAGGGAAAAGGCTTAGCCTTTATTTAAGAAGGGTAAATAGGGGTAATTCTAATAGTACGAAATAAGGATTTCTTATAGATTTAGGAAGGGAAAGGCGTTATTATATATTTAACTATCCTAAATTATAAATTAACTCTATTATTATAAAAAGTAATAATATAAGAATTCCTATTTTACGATTAACCTTTACTTTAAGATATAAAGGAAAAGAAGTAATTGCCTTTATAGATAGTAGAGCCGCTAGTAATTATATTTTACCTATAGCTATTAAACGTCTAAATTTACGCTATATAAAAAAGAAAACGCCTAATATAGTAAAGAATACCGAAGGTTTTAATTTTTAGTTTAATAAGGGTTTAATTTTATACGAAACCGATTACTTCGAATTTAAAATAGGACCTTATTCTTTAACTAATACTTTCGATATCTTTAAAATAGTAGACTATAATATAATATTAGGTTATCCTTTTCTTTATAAATATAATCCGTAGATTAATTAGAGAACCGGCTAAGTTAGATTTATAGATAATTATCTAACCTCTAATACTTCTAATAGTTCTACTAGTACTAATTAAACGGGGTTTAGAAGGAATAATAAACCTAGACGGTATAATTATAAGAAAAACGAGAAGTTTAATTATAAGATTTCTAAATATACTAATAGAAGTAAGTCGAGCGAAGAAAATAGGTAATCTAGATTTGTAAATAACGATTATTATAAGACTAGACGATCGAAAATAAGTAATTATAATAAAAGTCGACTTAATTATAATTATAAAGGAAAAAATAAAGCTAATCCTAGGTTTAATAACGCTCTAGGAAATCTTTATAAAGGATTTAGCTCGAGAAATTTTAAAGAGGCTAGATACCCTAATTATAACGAAAGTTCGATAAATAAGTTTAAAGAAAAAGAAAATAAAAAAGTCTTTAGAAGAAATAATAACTAGAAGTTTACTATTAGAAATAAGTATAATTATTATAAGTAAGAACCTTATAATAAAACTAGAATATAAAGTAATATACCCTATAATAACCTACCCTATACTACCTTAGCTACTATTTCTAAGGTTAGTTAGAAGGAAGAACTAGCTTCTTATATAAAAGAATAGCTAGAATACTATAAATTAATACCGAAGGGAATTCTAGAAGAATATTTAGATATATTTAAAGAACTACTAGATAATACTTTACCTAAAAGAAGTATATAGGATTACGAGATTAAATTACAACCTAATTCTATTAGTTAGGTATCTCTATCGCCCTACCAAATATAGCGGGTTAATACACTATAACGTTTACGTATAACTATACCTAGCGATCCTATACGCACGTATAATATAATAGTAATATACCGATCGAATAATAGAGGGATAAAGTACCCTTACTAATAGTAATCCTCGCTAAGTATACTTTTACTTTAGTCCTAAATACTTATCTTCTCTATTTAACGTACGAATAAGACCTAATATTTATATACGAGATTCCCCTATTCCTATCCTTCGGAATCGAGTTAATATCGATCCAACTTTACGTTAGAATCGCGAGGGATTTATACCGATATTTAACTAGAGTTATATAGTATTACGCCTCCTATTTAAACTCCTATCTAAGATTCTACCGATTTATCTAAGTCGTTATACGAGTATTCTAATACTAATAACTTTTCTTTTTATAGTTAAATAAAGAGGTAGTATAAACTATTACTATATCCCCGAGTACTTTTTTATTTAGATCTAGAGGTTTAGTCGAATAAAAGACTAATCGGGGTTTAGCTTAAATAGGTTCTTCCTAGCGTACGATACTTTATTATATTATATATTTACGAGTATAATATTTTATAGTATTGTATATCCCTAGGATATATTATTTCGTCGTATTATATATCCTAGGGACTTAGGTCGAAAACGCGTTAAAATTATCCTAAAGTCGCGTCGAAGTTATATTAAAATTAGGTTAAAAAATATAGTCGGATCTTATACCCCTAGTACTATTTCTTTTATACGAAGGGTCGTATATCCGCGAGAATACCCGTTTTATACGTTTAAAAGTCTATAAATTCGTAAAATTAATATTATAGTTACTAATTAAAAACGTATTTTACGAAATAAGTATAGTCGAAACTAATTCGAACGGGAGTCGACTTTAGATTAAAGTTAAGTCGACTTCGAGCGTATATTAAAAGAGAATCGAAAAGAAATTAAGTTAAAATCGATAAAAACTCTAATTAAAACTAGAGAAAAGCCGATTCGAAGAAAAGAGTAAATAGTATTAACTTATAGTAGGTATTTACCGAGTACTATAGAACCGTCTTATCGAAGTTAAACTAGATACTAGTAAAAGTATATCTAAAATTATCGAAAATAGCTATAGCTTCTAGGATCCTATAGAGTATATAACTTCTACTATCTAAACTATTCTTCTATTCCAGTAAAATAGTATCGAGTCTAGTATTATACGATGAAAGCGTATAGCTATTCCCGATACTAATTAGTATTAGTTAGGTATTTCTATTACCCTACCGAATATATCGGGTTAATACGCTATAATATTTACGTATAGCTATACTTAGCGATCCCGTACGTATATATAATATAATAGTAATATACCAATCGAATAACGGAGGGATAAAGCACCCTTATTAATAATAGTCCTTACTAAGTATACTTTTACTTTAGTCCTAAATACTTATCTTCTTTATCTAACGTACGAATAAGACCTAATATTTATATACGAGATTCCCTTATTCCTATCCTTCGGAATCGAGTTAATATCGATCCGACTTTACGTCGGAATCGCGAGGGATTTATGCCGATATTTAACTAGAGTTATATAGTATTATGCCTCCTATCTAAACTCCTGTCTAAGATTCCACCGATCCGTCTAAGTCGTTATACGAGTATTCCGATAAATTCGGAACCTAGATTCGGACGAATTTATAATAATAATGAAAAATAATTAAAAGTATTAAAAGAATATCTAGATAAATAATTAAGGAAAGGCTATATAAGACCTTCTAAAAGCCCTTATAGAGTACCTATTACTTTTACTAGAAAATCAGGAGAAGATAAAGATAAAGAATAACCCATTATAGACTATTAAAAGTTAAATAATAATACTATTAAAGATAGAACGCTTATACTATTAATTATCGAATTAAAAGATAGACTAAGCTAAAAATAGTATTTTACTAAGCTAGACTTAAAGTTAGCTTACTACTAGATTTAAATAGTAGAAGGAGACGAATTTAAAACAGCTTTTAGAACTAGATACGGAAGTTACGAATACTTAGTATTACCCTTAGGACTTTATAATAGCCCTACTACTTTCTAAAAACGGATAAATTATATTTTAAAAGACTATTTAGATATATTTATAATAGCCTATCTAGACGATATAATTATATTCTTAGATACCCTAGAAGAATATAAAAAACATATAAAATAGGTATTAGAAGCGTTATAGGAAGCCGAATTATATATAAATCCTAAGAAGTATAAATTCTATTCTAAAGAAGTTAAATTTCTAGGTACTATAATAACTCCCTATAGTATTAAAATAGACCCTACGAAATTAGAGCCTTTAAAAGACTAGCTTATACCTAAATTAATTAAAAATATTTAATAATTTATAGGTTATTATAATTATTATAGAAGGTTTATTAATAACTTTTCTAGTATAATAATTCTAATTTTAATAGTTATAAAACTAGCTAAAAAAGAACCTTATAAGTAGACCGAAGAAGCTAGTAAAGCCTTTAATTCCCTTAAAGAAAAACTACTTTTAGTACTTATTTTATTAGCCTATAATTCTAAATAGCCTTTAATTCTAGAAACTAACGCCTCTAATTACGTAATAGGAGCCTAATTAAGCCAAGAAGATAATAATAAAATACTCTAACCTATAGCTTTTTATTCTTAAAAGCTAGTAGATTTGGAGATAAATTATCCTATTTACGATAAAGAATTCTTAGCTATAATTAAAGCTATTAAAGAATTTAAATATTATATACTAGGAAACGATTTTAAGTTAAAGATTTATACCGACTATAAGAATATAAGCTATTTTAGTACTAGTTAAACTTTAAATAGTAGATAAATTAGGTAGGCTAAATTCCTTACTAACTTTAACTACGAAATTATATATAAAAAAGGTAGTAAGAATAAAAGAGCCGATATAATTAGTAGAAGACCTGATTTAGATACCGGTATAATACTTATAACGACTAATTTTCTTAAAATTAATAATAACGGAAATTTAAAACAGAATACTTTAAACGCTATATTTAAAGTAGAAGCCGATAATTCTATATTAGAATTAATTAAATAAGCTTATAAAAATACTAATTTTAAAGCTTATAAAGATATAAAATAGATAAATAACTTAGCTTATTTTAAAGATAAGTTATTTATACCGCCCTCTATAGTAAAGACTATAGTTAAGGATTTCTACGAATTACCTATTTACGGCTACTAAGGAGTATAAAAGACTTATAATAGGATAAAAGCCTATTATAATACTAAAAACCTTAAAAAGACTATAATTAACGTTATTAAAAACTATAATATTTGTAATAAATCTAAGGCATCTAGATATAAGCTTTATAGCTTTTTACGACCTATAATAGTTACTAATTAACTATAGGAAAACATAGCTATGGATTTTATAGTTAATTTACCGCTATCGATCGACCCTATAACCGATACCGAATATAACTCTATTTTAGTTATAACCGATAGATTAACTAAATACTACTATTTTATACCTATAAAAAAGGCTTTATCTACTAAGAATTTAAGCTATTTATTCTTAAGAATAATAGTAGTAGATAGAGGTTTACCTAAGGTTATTATACGTAATAGAGATCCTAAATTTAATTCTAAATTTTAGACTAGCCTTATAGCTAGATTAGAAACTAAGTATAAATTAAGTACCGCTTTCTACCTAGAAACAGACGGAGCTATAAAAAGGCTAAATTAAACCTTAAAATAATACCTTAGAGCCTATATTAATTACGAATAAGATAATTAGGTAATTAACTTACCTATAGCCTAATTAGTATATAATACTATAGAATCGGAATCTACTAAAACAACGCCTACTATAGTAAATTATAGATTTAACCCTAAAGCCTATAGGTTAGGCTTATTAGATAAAATAAATAATAAAAAAGCTATTCTAAATACAGAATAATTATAGTCTTTACACGCTTATATAAAGTTAGAATTAGACTTTATTAGTAATCGAATATGTTTTTATTATAATAAAAAACGCGAAAAAGAACCTGAATTTAGTAAAAACGATAAAGTATATTTACTAAAGAAGAATATCGATACTAAACGGCTAAATTAATCCTTAGAATTTAAGAAATTAGGACTTAGCCTAATAGAAGAAAAGCTTAGTAATCTTAATTATAAGCTTAAATTACCTAAAGGAATATATATTTATCTAGTATTTTATATATCCCTTTTAGAAAAAGCACCTAAAAACGCTAAATTAGATGAAAATATCGAAACTTTAGTCTTAGAAGGAGAATACGAGCCTAAGGCTATAATCGATAAGAAAATAGAAGAAGGCATAGCCTATTACCTAATTAAATAGAAGGGATACCCCTCTAAAGAAAATACCTAGAAACCTACTAAATACCTAATTAAGGCTCCTAAACGTATTAAAAAATATAATAAAGATAAAAAACACCTTTAATAAGAAGTTTTTAAGATTAAAAACCTTAGAAAGGGGAATATACGAATAATATAATTCCTATAAGGGGCCCTACTAATTTTTTAAGGCTTATAAGGTTTTTCGAAATACTCTTTCTTTTCTTATAATACTTAAAGAATTATTAGAGTATTAAAAAATAATAAACTAACTACTATTTATACCCTATATTATTCTTTTTATAGTTTAGTTTATAAGGTTATAAACTATAAAAAGGGGAACGTAAAATAATCTAGGCTATAAATACTAGTTAAAAGTACTATCTTATTAGATAATCTACTTATTAATAGGATTAATAAGTATTATTATATAATACTACTTAGTACTTAGATACAAGTACTTAAGTACTAGCTAAACCTCGGATAGATAAACCTCGGAAGGTTAATATAAGGATAATAATAGATAAGGAATAACGAATAGGAATCCTAGGATAAAAGGAATAGTTAGAATCGGATAAAAACGGACAAAGATATTAGAAATCAGGAATAAGGAATTATAAGTCATACTATGAGTTATAATACATTATAACCTAAAACCTAATTTATAATATAATAGAATTAGATAGAAGATAATAGAATATAATAAGCCTATTCTATAAGATAAATACTAGTATGGATTTAAAATTAAGAGTTGATTTTAAAGTAAGAGAATATAATAGAAGCTAATAGAATATAATAACGCTATTCTATTCGCTAGTATATTTATAATACAAAGTTTCTATAGGATTCTATAGGTTTCTAAATAGCTTATATAATATAAATAGTTTCTTAGAGAAGAAAAAGTATAAAAGGAAGGCTTCCTTCCTTCTAAAGGTCTTTTCCTTTCTTCTTCTTCTTTAAGCTTTTAATCTAAACAACTTTATACCTAAAAGCCTACTCTCTTAAGACCTACCTCTGCCTTATAAGATATTCCTAATTAGGAAGTTCTTACTTATATTGCTTTATAACTTTCCTCTCTTGTTACTTAATTACCTATCTAAAGGAAGTAAGTAAATCCTTTACCTTTTATTAATCCCTTCTCTTTTATCTTTTACAAGTCTGGATTAAGGGCTACGGATAAGTAATCGGTAATTACGGGTCTAATCCGTAACAATTATTAAAATTAAAGCCCGTTTCCTATACGATTCTATAATAGATATTATAGTATATATTCTATATAATATAAAGGTCCTTAATATTCTTAATAATCTTATTATATACCTAAAAGAGTTAGTAAAAGGATAAAGCTAGGTTATAAATAATCCTTACTTTATAATACTTTATATTATTTATAGTATAGGCTATATAAGCTTAGGCGGTTATATTTATAGTAGATTAATAATAAATAAATAAAGGATTAAGTATACTTATTAGACTAATCTTAATAGCTAACGAATAATACTATATTCTTACTAATTATATATAATATATACTTATTATAGGGCTTAGTATATTTAAGTCTATAATTAATAATACGAGGAGGTATTCTATAAAAAGGTAATACTAATATTATTATTTTAGTTAGGAGGAGTAATAGGGGAGGATACGGGATTAAATCCCCCGTAAAAAATAAGGTAGTAGTTATTAATCTATTAGGATTAATAACGTAGTAAGGAGTAATATATAATAGATCTTTATTATACTAGCGCCCTAATACTATAGTCTATAGGGTAGGTATGTACCCTATTAGAGCCTTTTTTCTTTATTATACTATATCCTAGTTATATTCTAGCCGATAATATTTATAGAAAGGGTAGTTTTCCCCTAGGTTCTCTAGTTTTTCTACCCTATAAACTATTTACTTATATCCTAAATACTACCTAGGTCCCTAGTATAAGTTTTAATAATAATAATATATATATATATAACTTAAAATAATTTTTAATTTTAATTATAATTATTTATATTTCTTATAATTAAATCCTATATTTATAAGGATTTAATAATTATAATATATTTTATTAATAATATTTTTTAAAAGTAGTTAATAGTTATTAATTATTTAATTAAGTTTAAAACTAAAGGCTGTAAATAATTACTAAAACTATAATACTCGGATAAAAAGGAAAAATCCCTAAAGGGTAAAACCCCTTATATAGTATAATATACTATATATTTAATTATAGCGTATATTTAATTATATTATAATTCTTATTATAATAGGGTATATTTACTTATAGCTTACTCCGCTTTTCCTATCTTCTTATATTATATACCTACTATTATATAAAAGGGCTATAATTAATTTATAGCTTTTTCCTTTTTTCTTCTCTTTTCTCTTTAGCTTTAAGTCTTTATTTATAATACTAAATATATTAAGTTATTAGCTATAATACTATTTAAAGCTTGTATAATACTAATAAGCGTTTTAAAATACGTATTAATACCCTTTATATCTTAGTAAGGATATAAAACCTTATAACCCAACCTTGATTATAACCCTTAATTACCCGAATATCCGAAGCTAAGAGATTTATACTATAATATTTAGTACGATTAGCCTTAAAAAAACTAAAGACTAATAAAACGATTAATATAGTTTCCTTATTAAAATCGCCTAAGATAATAATACTTATACTAGAGGACTTTTAATTACTTATATAAATAATAGCTTAATAGACTTAGGCTATAAAAACCTAGACTTAGAAAATATCTTAAATATAAACTAAAATATAAGAACTCTAGAAGAACCGGCTATATACCGCTAAAACGTAAAACCCTAATACCGACTCTACTAATAATAGCTATTTATATTATACTACCTCGATTACTTTTACTAATTCTAATACTCTAATAGTTATTACTTTTGTATTAATAGGTAAGGCTACCTAGCTAGAGTTCGCCTTTATTACTCCCTTAGGATAAGTTAGCTTATACTATAATAAATAGAAAGGGATTAAGATTAAAATAATTAGCCTATTTAAGGGAAAAAAGACTAAATTTAATAGGTTTCTTAATAATCTCCGATTAAAAATAAGGATTAATAAACCTTTTTTCTAAATAGAAGATAATTAAATAGATTTTCCTTTTTACTCTTTCGAAGGTAAGGCTAAATAGGCCCTTAAAATAAGGTATAATTCTAATACCTAGCCTTTTTCTAAACGTCTTTTCGAGAAGGCTTAGGACCCTAGGATTAATTATAAAGCTTTTTATACTAGTATTAGGAGTACTATTTATTATAAAAAGGGAGATAATAAAGATAACCTAGACTCCCCGCTTATATTATAATAATAAGCTAGTAGATAACCTAAAAAAGCCGATTACTATAAAAGGTAAAGGCAAAGCTTTAATAGTTAATAAGAAAAAGGTTTATTAGGAGAATAATACCTATTTTATTTATAGGAAGAAAGAGTATTAGGCTAAAGATTATCCTAATAAATAGTATATAGTTTAAGTTTTTAAACCCCCGACTCCTAGTATAATAATAGCTACTAACTCTAACGCTTTATCGGATTCGGGAAAAGCCTAAGATTATTAGAAGTCTTTATAATAATCCCTAAGGTATTATAAGTAAGGAAAATAATAAAAGGTTTATTTATAATTAATAGCTAAATATAAATTAATAGTATTATTATTTATATTTTTATACTATATAATACTAGAGTAGATTCCTTTCTTCTAATTAGCTATTATTTTACTTAATAAGCTATTATTATTATTATTATTAAAACTTATACTAGGAACCTATAAGGTATTTAGGAAATAAGTAAATAGTCTATAGGGTGGAAAAACCAGAGGACCTAGAGGAAAACCACCCTCTCTACGAATAACTTCGGCTAGGATATAGCCAGGATCTAGTAAAGTAAAGGAAAGGGCTATAGTAGGGCGTTTATCCACCCTATAGGCTATAGTATTAATCTATATAAGGCGCCCTAGTAATAAGAATTTATTATATATTACTCCCTATATTATAGTAGGTTATTATAAATTAATAATCGGCGCCCTACTTTTAGCGGGGGGATTTAACCCTATTCCTATCTCTAATACTCCTCCTAACTAAAATATTAATATTAATACCTACCTATAGAATACCTCTACGAATTATAAGCTATAGACTCGAGTATACTAAACCCTACGATAAGTACGTATCGCGTATAATTAGTAAGAATATAGTATTATATATTAATTATTAGGATTAGTCTAGTAAGTATACTAAACCTATTATTTATTAATCGCTAATCTATTATAAATACGACTACCTAAGCTTATATAGCCTATACTACGAATAATATAAAGTATTATAAGGTAGGGATTACCCCTAGTCTAGTTCTATTTTATTACTAACTCTTATAAGTATACGACGAGCTTATCGAGGATACTAAGGACCTTTATATTATATAGGATACGTATTATAGTATTTACTATAGTACTACGTAGGAGAAGGGCTTAAATATTAATAATAATAACCTATTAGTTAAGGAGGATAACCCCTTTATCTATAGTATTTAGTAAGCCTATACTATAAAAGATATAATAACGCGCTATAATAATTTTAAAGGCCTTAAGAATTCGATTCGAGCTAATCGTATTAAAAGTAAGGGTATAATAGGATACCTAAAATCGACTAAGGAGGTTCTCGTAAAGATTCTAACTATAGTCGAGCGAATTAATAGTATACTTAATATAAGGAAGGGTAAAAAGCGAATAAAGGTACTTAGTATTATACCCTAATCTATAATAACTATAGCTATTACTCCTACTACTAAGCTAAAGCCTACTAATATCCCTAAGGTAATAGTCGCCGAGTATCCTATTATTACTATTAATTAGGCTATCGAGCTTTCTAAATCTTCGCTAGTACCTATTACTCCTACTACTATTAAAAAGGGGAAGGGAAGGGTATTACCTAGGTATTACCCTTTCCTTCCGGCTATACTATCCTTATTACTAGCTAAGTCTATTATAAAAAGGGTTTAAAAGTATAAGGTCTTTTCGAAAAAGGCTCCCCCTCCTTTTATCTAGGTAGGTATTTTATCGGATAATAATAATAATAATAATAATATACTTACTATTTAACCTAAAAGTAAGGCGGCTAATAATATAGATTTAGTTAAAATACTAGTAGAGCCTCTTATTAAATATACTTATATTATATTACCTACTCTTACCCCGAATACGTTTAAGAAAATAAACGCGTATATACCTTTTAATTATTAGTATATAGTAGGTTTAAGCGGTAAGGTTACTACTAGGGTACTCTTAGGCTTTTCGGCTAATAAACTATCTAAATATAAGGCTAGTAGGGTAAAGGTACGAAAGGTAATCGAGGATACTATTAGGATAACTAGGGCTATTACTAAGGTAATAGCCTCTCCTACCCGAATTTAAGCTCGCCCTATTAATACGCTTATCTATATTAAGCCTCGTCCTATCGTTATACCTAGTAGTAGTCGTACGCTTCGCCTAATACTTTACCCTACCTTTACCTCTAAAGTAAGTAAGGATAAGACTCCGAAGTAATTCGGTTAGGATTTAGGTATTATTATAACTAACTTAGGGGGGCGTTTTATTAGCTCCCTTACGTATTAGAATAAGAATAAAGCTAGTTCGTATATATCTAAGTAGTATTTTTATATCGTATAATTATTATTATTATATAGGGTTATTTTTAGCTAGGGTAACCCTTAATCTACTTATTATAAAAATACCTAATAAGGTTAAACTAATAAAGGCTAGTATATTAGAGTATTTACCTTATAATTATAATAGCTTCTTTTAGTACTAATAGCTATTATCGTATTTCTTAGTTAGAGGTTAATACCTATAGGAGTTCTAACCTAGTACTCGAGTAATTATAATACTTAAAGAGTATATAAAAAATATCCTCTAGCGCTATACTATAAGGGTATAAAGGCGTTATAATATCTAGTACTTATTAATAAAAAAGAAAGTTATATAGCCTAATCTTCCCTATCCTTATTTATATAATTATAGTACTAATATACTTTAGAATATACTTATACCTCCTTATAATATCCTTAAGGTAGAAGGTTAGTATTAGGTTTATTATAAAGAATTTATACCTTTTACTCTACTCCCTTTATTATTATAATAAGGTTTTTATCCTTTCCTATTTCTATTTTTATTTATCCTTAGTAAGTTATAATAGTAGGGTAAGGTTATTAAGGAAATTCGGCTCGGGTATACTATTAACCTAATTATATACTTATTCGTAAAGCTCCTAAAAAGACTATTAGCTAGCTAATCGTTTAAAAAGCCTATAAGCTAGGAACCGTATAAAATATCTAAAAACTCCCCTAAAATAGTCTTAATCTTATTAAGTATTCCCTACCTTTATAACTATTATACTATCCGAATTACTCTTTAATTTAAGTAGATATTAATTAGGGGAATTACCGCCTTAGCTTCGAGATAATAAATAGGTATAGCTCGAAAGGCTCCTAAGATTATACGGAGGTACTAAGTCTATACCTTACCTAACTCTTTTACCGCCCCTTTAGGCGTACTATCTTATATTATTATATTATAGAAAGTAATTACTATATAAGTAGTTAAAGACCGAATTACCTTTATATAAAGTTTATAGGCTTAGAGGAAGGAATAACCCTATATAAATACTATTAATAATATAAGTATAAGATTCTACTATAGGAGCTTCTTTTATACTTTCTTAATATATACTTTTTATTATAACTTATAGTATAACTAGACCCCTAGGAGTTAGGCTTCTACTACTAGGTATACGATATAATCCCCTAAGCGTATAGTATTACTAGGTAGTTTTTTATACTTTATAAAGTAAATAAGCTTACTTTTTTCTAGGCTAAACTCTATACTATACTCCTCCGCCTACTACTTATATATAGACTAAACTACCTAGAGTCGCTTTATTATTATCTTCGTATTAGGTTTAGTATAGAGGAGGTTAGTATTATCTATAAACCTAATAATAATTACCCTATTATCCTTCTATAGTCGTTAATATAGGGGTATAATATATAGGAGAAAGAGGATAGCTAAGAATAGTAAGCCTTATAGTACTCCTACCTAAATATTAAACTTATCTAAGGTATATTTATTAAATTATAATCGAGTTAATCTATTAGTAAAGTAATTATATAAGAAGTTAAGGAGCTAGCTTAGGTAATTAAGGCGCCTTATTTTTATTAAAAGCTTTTTATACTATATAGTATTAAAGGCCCCCTTAATATTAAACTAAAGGAAGGAAATAACCCCTTTTTAGGCTTAAATAGCCTAAATAAGCTCCGAAACTATTATAATCGCTAGTTTTATTAAACGATTCTTCCTATTACCTATTTATTCTTCTAGGAGAAGCCCTTATACTTCTACTACCTTAGTAATACGCTAGCCTATAATCCTTTCTAATAACTTACCTATATAATAGAGTAGTAATATTAGCCTTTATCTACTAGCCTTTTTATAGTCTTTTAGCTTCTTCCTAGCCTTCCTTAGGATTATAACTATAACTACCTTAAATTACTCTAGGAAGTAGTAATATATAGTATAAGCCTAGAAGATTTTAACTAAGTTATAGAATAAAACTTTATTATATATTTTAAGGAACCTAGCTAGTATATTATTATAATTAATAGCTTTCTAAAGTAGTATATAATATATTATAGTATAGATATCCTTAGTTATTATCCTATAAGAAATCTTAAAGCGTTTTTACTAAGCTTCCGTCTAGCTATTTATCGTATACCTTATCCCCGGGAAGAATCTATTAATAAGTACTCGTACTTTCCCCTCGAAATTAGGGTACTATTACCCCCGCGTATTTTAAAGGGAGGGGATATAGGTAGTTTCTTATAAAAGCCTACTCTAAAGCCTTACTTATCTTTTTACCCTTTAGAGGGTATAATTACTATTCTTTATACCTACTAATTTAAGAAAGTTCCTCTAGTAGGCTTTTTTCGCCTTCTATACTATACTCTTTTACTCCTTAGTAGTCTCCTATAAATATTCCTAGTTATAGTCTATACGTAATAACCTATATTCCTACTTTATTCTCTTAGTATTCCTCGTAGCTATTACGATTCCTAGTATAAATTACTATATACCCCTATTATACCTTAGTACTATATAAGGGATAGCCTTTTAAATAACCTCCTATAACTCCTTATAGAGCTTCTAAAGGATAGTCTTAATTTAGTTTAAGTCCGTAAGCGGTAATATAATACGTATAATACGCGCTTAGGACTCGTAATAAACTACTACTAAATCCGCCTACCTTTATTATAATCGAGGCTTTATATTTATAACCCTACTTTTATTATAATAGATTATAGTCTATAGAACGTAATTAAATCCTATAAGTTCTATATTAGGTCTAGAGTATTTAGTATTAATATTATTAATAGCCTATATAAAATCGATAGTACTATCCCTTTAACTATAGAAGAATCTCGTATATTCTCTAATAAGCGTAAATAGCTATAGCTATAACCTCTAGAATTATTATAAAGCCTACTTAGTATTATCGCTCGTTCTTTTATACGTATCCTATAGCGGATAATAAAGATTAAAGTCTCCTACTATAATATACCTTTATACCTAGTTAAGCCTAGTTAGGATTTATAGTAGTCCCCTTTAAACTTCGCTTAAAGGCGAGTAGAAGGAGATAACCTATAACCTATTACTAAACTTAACCCCTACCTAATTATCTCCTCCTATCGGTTATTATATTTTAACTATATATTATTTATAAATATATATAATAGCTTACCTACTATAATAAATAACCCGATATAGTACTATACCGACTATTAGGGGGTCCCTACCTATCCCGGAGAACTCCTATACTACTATTATATTATAACTAGCTTTATTATATAACGCTAAACGTACTAGTTCTTATCTCTTATTAGTATTCTAGTATAGGACCTTTAATTATATAGAGTACTAGCGGGTATTATAGCCTTATTAGTATTTATATTCTATAATTAAAGTATTATAAATCTCGTTTACATCCGGCTTAGTACTAGGGTTAGAGGGTTTTATAGTATATTATTAATCTATTTAGCCTATATTAGAGTCTTTTAGTTATCGATAACTATTTAGTTCCTCGTCTACTAGAGTATATCTAAGTTAAGTAGGGATATACTCCTTTTTCGCCTAATAAAACGCCGTATAGCTTCTAGGGTATTACCCCCGATAAGCGTCTTTTATACCGGTTTTACTATAAATCCTATCCCCGGTAGTTAACCCTTTTTCCTCCCTATTATAGGTATAGGGGTCTCTACCGACTACTAGATAGTATCCTAGTTAGACTTAGGCGTATTATCTATTAAGAGGAGTAATATTTATAATCTAGGTTCTACGAATCTCGTTAATTATCTTTTATAATTAGCTTTTACTTTATCCTACTATTAGATTATTATTAGATAAGTCTATACCTATACTAGGTAATTACTATTATATAAAACGTAGGTATACGGGTTATTATCTTTACCGGCTTTATAATTACTCTTATTCTAATATTCTATTATACCGTATTTATTATATAACTTATTAAAAGTATACCTTCTTATTATATATTTATACTAGTAATAGTTATAGTATTAATAAGGTTATACTAAATCCTCGTAAGGCTTATATTAATAGATTTATATATTAATAACTATTCTAAGGTTATATAATTTATTAGCGTTTAATATAGACTTAAAGCTAAATAGTACTATTATTATTAGGACTCCTTCCCTAGGCCTAATAGCTTTAACCTTAGTAATATAAACTCTATTAGCTATCTTAATATCTTAAATAAAGTCGTCTTTCTCCTAAGTCGTAGTCTAAATAGGGATACCCTTAGTAATAACTATATATACTCTTTAGGCGATTAAAATAGCCTTACTAAAAATAGCCTATACTTAGCCTTAATCCTACGGGAGCTTAGTAATCTTCTTATTAAAAGTAATTACGATATTACCGCTTAGGAGTCTTCTTATTACTAGATAGGATATAGACTAGAATACTATATTAATCGCCTAAACTATATTTCTAGGGCTCTTATTATCGATATTTATAGCCGATCTATTAATACGTATAATAACTTCTTATTCGTATTTCGGTAGGATCCTCTTCTCGATTATTAATCCGATAGAGTTTATACTCTTAGTAATAACTTATACCTACGTATACTCTATAGGCGGAAATCCGCTAATCGTAATTATCCCTAAACTATCCTTAACCGTTTTTTAAATTATATCCCTTATATCCTAATATAGGTAATTATTAGCTTATTAATAACCCTCCTTAAACTAATCCTAACCGAATTCGACTATTATAGCCTATATAGCCTAAAGGCTATTTTAGGGGATAAGTCTTATAATCTTCTCGCGAATAGTATAATAGTTAGGTATATATAGAATCCCGAGTAGATTCTATTCTAGTATAATAGTTTTTTTATAATTTTCTTATTTATTTAGGTCGTATAGTACTTATCGCGTTTTTATATTATTTAATCGTAACGCGTATCCGCCGCCTCGTATACTACCTCCTCCTCTACTATAGCTTATTCCGCTATACGCCTAGCCTAAAGGTACTATAGCTAGGGTAATTTAATACCGCCGATTCGATTCCCGCTAATATCCTACCTTAATTTATCGTAATTACGCTAATACTAAGCATAGTTAGAGTTTTTTTTTTATTATTTATATCTTAGTAAGTTATTAAATATCTAGGTACTAAGCTAGTCTTAATTAAGCCTAAATCTTTTATCGACTTTTAAGAATACGAGGCTAGCTATATTTATAAATACCTAATTACTACCCTCGTTATTAATAGCTAGTTATTCCCTTAAGAAATATTTTAAGTTATTAATTATATATAGAATATTCTTATCGGACTATTCTAAATAGCGAAAAAAAATCTCTTCCTTAACTACGCCGCCTATTAACTCGTTTAGCCTAATAACCTCCTTGCCTTTACTAAATACTTACCCTTAATACTCCTCTTTTAAAAAGCTCTGAATTAATTAATCGACTTGCTTATATATTATTTAATCTTACTCTAGTAACCCTAAAGATATTTAGGAATCTATTTAGCTACCTATAGGGAGGAAAAACTAGGAGAACCCGGAGGAAAACCCCCCTCTTCTATAGTATAAAAGCCCGAAAACGGGTAGGAATTAGTAGTATAAGTAGGAATAATAGTAGGTTAGTCCTAACTCTATTAGGCTATAGTAAAAAAGGAGGAGAAAAAGGGGGGGGTAAAAAAAAGGGTAAAAAAAATAAAAAGGGAATTAGGGTAAAGTCTAAAAAAAGAGGGCCTTATATATAGGTAAGGGTATTAAGATAATATAGTAGATTAATAGAACGGGTACTCTATTTATATAGGGTAAAAATACCCTATATATATTAGGGTTATTACTTAACTCCTTTATAATAATAATATTAATATTAAGTAAAAATACCTTAAGAAATTAATATAAATACTAAGTAAGAAACGCTTTATATTATTATTATTCTTATTAAATCTTACTCTAATAACCCTTAGAGGGTATTTAGGATATAGTTACTATTTATTATAAAAAGGAAAAACCGGGTAAGCTTAGGGGAAAACTACTCTCTCCTTATTATACTATTATACTAGGGTATAACGGCTATCTATAGAGTAATAAGTCGGAATTATTAATAGTCTATTCCGTATTTATTATATATATAGTTATTACTAATTAGGCTAATTATTAGACTTAATACGCTAAGGGGTTATTATATATATAGTTTTAGGGTAATTATTATATACGATTATACTTATATTAGTATAAAAGAAGGTATTTAGGGAATAACCGGTCCGAGTTTATATTATTAATACCTTATCCCCGGGCCTTAGGCTCCTAGGGTAGCCTATTATAAATAGGGTTATTACTTCTATTTTATACTAATCGACTCTTTAGATCTAATCCTTATTAACCTTGTTTATCGTTCCTAGTCGAAGGTATAATAAACTACCCCGTATTCCGCGTCGAAAAAGTACTAAAAAAGACTAAAATAAAGTCGAAAACTAGGATAGGAGCTACCCTTATAACGTAATACGATTATACTAGACTAAGTAATTTATAAACGCTATAAGGGTAGTACTAGCTATAGGAAGAGTTAAAAAACTTAGCCTATTACCTTCCCGACTAGCCTCCTAAAGAAAAAGCCTATTATACCCCGATTTAATAATACGACTAATTCTAGCCCCGATAATACGGAACTAAAGGACCCGCTCCTATAAGTAGAAATAATTATAACCCTTTAAGCTAATCCTTATAAAAGATATTAGGAGGAGCTAGAATTACTAATACTAATTATACTTATTCCTCTCGAGGATAATTCTAATAATAAGAGTATACTTATAATAAAACTAAGTATAGCTAGTTATATATACTAAGGATAGAAGATTCTATTCTTAAAGGGAGAAAACCCCGAGTATTTTACCTTTATCTAAAGTATAATTCTACTACCTATTACCTACCTTAAGGGCTTTTTTAGTAAAAAAGAGGTATATATACTAATTAATCCCTATCCTAGTTATAATATTATTCTTAAACTAGAAAAGCCTTTAAATCCGGCTAGTCCTCTATTCTACCGGATACTTAATAAATACTTACTTTTAGAGAAAGAAATAATAGACTATTTACTTAAAATTAGGTTTATTACTATTAATATTAGCTCTTATACCGCTTTAAAACTCTTTATACCTAAGCTATACTCGATAACTAGGCGTTTTTATATTAATTATAGGTAAATAAATAATTATCTTAAGAACTATATCTCCCTCGCCCCGTTTTTAAAAGGTACTACTTTTAATTATTAATCCGCTAAATAATTCTCTAAGATTAATATTATCTAGGCCTTTTACCGACTCCGTTTAAATTTAGATTCTAAATATCTAACCGCTTTTTATACCCGTTTTAGTATATACTATTAAAAGGTTTTACTATTTAAACTTAAGATTAGGTTAGTCTAGTTTTAGAACTTTATTAATACTTAACTATATAACCTCCTTAATTAGTATCCTAGCGTATATATAAATAACATTTTAATTTATTTAGATAATAATAAAGAAAGGGAATACTAGGTAAAATATAAAGAACGTATTTAGCGCTTTTATTAAGCTAATCTTTAAAAGAATATAAAGAAATTATAGTTTAATATTATAAAAATCGATTATTTAGGAGTTATATTCTATACTAGAAAAGGATTAAGTATTAACCCCTATAAAGTATAAGCTATCCTTAATTAGAAGTTTAAGGATTTATATAATTATAAGGCTATCCGCTTTCTAATTAGCCTATATAACTTTATCCGGATCTTTTACTATTATATAAGCTAAGTAGTAGAGCCTTTAAATAGGCTTTTAAAAAAGAATACTAATTTTATTTTAGGACCTAAGTAATATTACGCATTTAAGTAAAGAAAGAAATTAATAATTAAAGTACTTATACTCGTGTTCTTCTACCTAGAGTTACTTACTAGATTAAAAACTAATACCTTATATAATACTATAGCCGGTATATTCTAATAATAATAGACTAATTCGACCTAAACGCTAATAAGATTCTTCTTAAAGACTATAGTACTAGCCGAGCGAGTATACTTAATTTAGAACTAAGAACTCCTTATAATTATTTAAAGCCTTGAGTACTTTTACTCTAAACTCTATAGGTAGAAGCTTAATATTATTATAGATTATAAGATACTAGTATACTTTACGATTAAGAGAATACACTTTATCTAGTAAATCTACTAGGCTAATTTCCTTACTTAGTTCGATATCTATCTTCTCTACTACCTAGAATAACTTAATATAGCTACTAATACCCTATCCTAAAAGATAACTAAACTCCCTATTATTAAGGCTAGGGAAAAGGAAGAATATACGTTTATTATAATCCCGTAAAAAAAGCTTAGTTTTAATCTACCTAAGGCCCCTATTATAATCGCGCTAGTATATACCGCTAAGATATAAGGGCCTATAGGATTAAACCTAGTTTTTTTTATTTAAAAGAAGAGTATAATATAAAGTCTTAGTTATTATAAGAATTAATTAATTATACTAGAATAAATATTTAATAAGAAAATATTCCTTTATATTACCCTTATTTATAAAGCTTATAAGCCTACCGCTTTCGTCTATAGTAGTTAGAATAAAACGATTAAAACGCTCTAGTAAGACTATTATTAGCTTAGTATAAAGTAGAATATCCGCTATTATATTTATAATTATTATAAGTACTAGAGGGATAAGACCCTATATAATAAGACTCCTAGCTTACTATATTCTCTATTAATACTAATATCCGTTTAGGAATATATTACCTATAATAAGAAGACTATACTAAAGGATTAAATATATTTAATAAAAAAAACACAACTACGCTTAGTATTAGCGTAATTACGATAAATTAAGGTAGGATATTATTAGGAATTAAATCGGCGGTACTAAATTACCCTAACTATAGTACCTCTAGGCTGGGTATATAGTAAAATAGGCTATAGTAGAGGTAAAAGCGGTAATCGAGGCGGAGAATACGTATTATAACCGAATAAGATTAAAACGCGCCGAGTATTATACGATTTAACTAAATAGGAAAATTATAAAAGAATTATTATACTATAATATAATCTATTAGGGATTCTATATATACTTAATTATTATACTATTAATAAGAAGATTATAAGGCTTATCCCCTAAAATAGCCTTTAGGCTATATAGGCTATAGTAGTTAAATTCGGCTAGGATTAGTTTAAAGAGGGTTATTAATAAGCTAATAATTACCTATATTAGGATAAAAGAAAAACGATTTAGAAAATAATTAAAAATAGTTTAGGGATAATTATAATTAATAAATCCCCGCTTATAAAGTATATATAGGTATAAGTTATTACTAAAAGTATAATCTTTATTAGACTAATAGTTAAGAAGAGAATTCTACTAAAATATAAATAAGAAATTATTATATATACTAATAAATCGGCTATAAATATTAATAATAAAAGCTTTAAGGATATAGTTTAGGTAATTAATATAATACTCTAGTCTATATCCTACCTAGTAATAAGGAAGCTTTTAAGCGGTAATATCGTAATTACTTTTATTAAGAAGGTTATTAAACTTCTATAGGATTAAAGCTAAGTATAGACTATTTTTAAAAAGGCTATAATAATAGCCTAGAGGGTATATATATTTATTACTAAGGGTATCCCCGTTTAGACTATAATTTAAAAAAGGGATAATTTTATTTAGGATATTAAGACTATTAATAGGGTTTATATTTTTAAGGTAAGGGTTATTAAGCCTAGGAAGGGAGTTTTAATAATACTTATATTATTTAGCTTTAAGTTTATATTAAATACTAATAAACTATATAACCTTAGGCTTATAATTAATATATAAGTCTATTAATATAAGCCCTATAAAGATTTAGTATAACCTAATTAATATTATAATTATTATTAGTATAAATATATAATAAAATAGTATACTTTTAATAAGTAATATAGTAAATATAGTATAATAGAAGATTAGAATAAGAGTAATTATAAAGCTAGAAAAGATAATAACCTATATACTTACGTTTCTTATAATAATAATTACCTAATATAAGTATAAACATCTAATAGCGATTTAATAATAGAATAAAGCAAAGGCTAATTATAAAAAAAACTAATAAGATTTATAGAACTAAGATTATAAATAGTATTCTTCCTAATAAATAATACGCCTAAGTCTAGCTAGGATACTATATAGTAGTTAGTAAAGACTTCTATACCTATAATAAGGAGGAAGAAAGAATAACTATTAAAAATAGGATTTATAGTAAAACCGATATAGAAAACGCTTATTAGGGGTAATACCCCGGAGGCTATATAGTACTTTATTAGGCAAGAATAGAGTATATCCCTACTTAACTCTAATATTATTATTATTATTAATTCTTACTCTAGGGACCTAAGGTAGGTTTCTAGGATATAGTATCTTCTTTATTATAAAGAGGAAAAACCGGGCAAGGCCCGGGGGAAAACCCCTCTCTCCTTATTATACTACTATACTAGGGTATAACGGCTATCTATAGAGTAATAAGTCGGATTTACTAATTATCTATTCCGAATTCGTCTTATATATACGTAATTACTACTAATTAAGCTAATCGTCGGACTTAGTACGCTAAGGGGTTATCGTATATATAGTCTTAGGTAGTTATTATATACGATTATACTTATATCGGCGAAGGAAGGTATTAAGGGAATAGTCGGTCCGAATTCGATACCTTATTAAACATTATCGTACGCTATAACGCCCCGGGCCTCCGACCCCCGGGGTAGCCTACTATAAATAGGGTTATTACTTCTATCTTATACCGACCGACTCTTTAAATCCGATTTTTACTATTAACCCTTATCCGTTATTCCTACTCGTAGGCGTAATAAGCTACCCCGTATTCCGCGCCGAAGAAGTACCGAAAAGAAACTAAATTAAAGTCGAAAAACTAAAAGAACTAGGGTAGGGGGCTACCCTTATAGTATAACGCAACGACTATATATACTAGACTAAGTAATTTATAAGCGCTATAAGGATAGCGCTAGTTATAGAAAGAGTTAAAAAACTTAGCCTATTATACCCTCCGCCGGATTTAAATTAACTATACCGCTTATTAGGGTACCGTCTACTCTCTAGGCGCTTACCTACTACGCTAGGAGGGTACTTAACTCTAATATACTTAAATATATATAGAATTAAATAGTTTTTAAGAATTAAAAAACTCTAACCTAGGTTAAGTAAATTAATAATATACTATAAAACCCTTTTACCCTAGTATTAAGCTAAATATAAACAAGATTTATTATACTTTAATAATAGAATATAAATACTAATAAGGTTATAATACCCGCTAATACTCTATATAATTAAAAGTCCTTTATTAGAATACTAATAAAAAATAAGAACTAGTACGTTTAGTATTATATAATAAGATAGATTATAATATAATAGTAGTATAAGAGTTTTTTAGGATAAGTAAAAACCCTCTAATAATTAGAGTAATACTATATTAAGTTATCTATTATAATAGGCGAGTTATTATATATATTTATAGGTAATATATAGTTTAAATATAATAATTAATAGGAGGAGATAATTAAATAGGGACTAAGTTTAATAATAGACTATAAATCGTTTTATTCTACTCGCCTTTAGGTAAAGTTCAAAGTAAACTATTATAAATTCTAACTAGGCTTAATTAAGTATAATAATATATTATTATAGGAGACTTTAATCTTTATTACCTACTATAGGATATATATAAGAGACTAAGTAATAATACTAAATAAGCCCTATTATAATTTTTATAATTATAATTATACTTACTTATACTTATTAGAGAATATATAAGATTCTTTTATAATTAAAGGAATAGTATTATTAATCTTATATAGGCTATTAATAATATTAATACTCGATACTCTAAACCTAATATAGAATTTATAGGATTTAATTATATACTATAAACTATAATCTATTATAATAAAAATAGGGTACTAAATATAAAGCCTCGACTATAATAAAAGTAGGCGAATTTATTAGTAGTTTACTATAAGTCCTAAGTATATATTATATATATTATATTAATATTTATAGACTTAGTCTAAATTAAGATTACCCTTTAAAAGCTTTATAAGAAGTTATAAAATATTATTCGGAAAGTAATCCCCTATATAGTACTAAGATATAATAGGGGAATATAATAGTTTATACTAGGAGTTATAATAATTATAAGGAATACTAAAAGAATAAAATAAGAGTATAAGTTATTATATATAGATTATAATTAGGAATATTTATAAAAGATTATTAAGGAGTAAAAGAGTATTATATAAAAGGCAAAAAGGGCCTATTAAAGAAATTTCCTTAAATTAATAAGTATATAAAATAATAATTATACTCTTTAGAAAATAGAAAAATAAATAAGGTTTTAGAGTAGGCTTTTATAAAAAACTATTTATATCCCCCCCCTTTAAGATATATAAGGGTAATAGTACTCCGACTTTAATAAAAAAGCGTGTATACTTATTAATAAATTCTTTCCGGGGGTAAAGTATATAATAAATAGTTAAGTAAAGGTTTAGTAAAAACGTTTTAAAGTATTTTATAGGATAATAATCGAAAATATTTATATTATAATATATTATATACTGCTTTAGAAGGTAATTAATTATAATAATATACTAGCCGGGCTTCTTAAAATATATAATAAAGTTTTATTCTATAATTTAATAGAAATCTTTTATACTTATATTATATATTAATAGTTTTTAAAGCGATTTAAGGTAATTATAATTATAATCCTATAAAAGGCTAAAAAAAAGCCGGATAATTATAAGAAGGCTAAATATTAAAGACTAATATTATTATTCTATTATATAAGTAAATTATTAAAAAGAATTATAAACTAGCGTATTATTAAAGTAGTAGAAGTATAAAGACTTCTTCTAAAAGGATAAATAAATAATACAAAGAATTATTTAATAAAATTAGCGATTATAATAGTTTTAGAGCTTATATAGGCTATTTAAGCCTAAAAAGGGATTACTTCCTTTTTTTAGCTTAATATTAAGGAGGCTTTTAATACTATATAGTATCCCTCCTAGTATAGTAGTCAAGTACCTGGGAGTTATAGTACCCCGTTTAAGCGGTATCGTCGGTTCGAATCCGGCGGAGGGTATAGCGGGCTAAGTTTTTACTCTTCCCGCGACTAGCGCTATCCCTATAGCGCTTATAAATAGCATAGGTCGGTAAGGGGCGCTATAGGGGTCTAGCCGGTACGATAAGGATTAGGTACCCTTATTCGTACCCGCGTTTTCTAGAGGAATTCGGGTCGACTTCGGGGGATAGTTCGATACGAGTTTAGCGAGTTATCGATTTAATACCGGTACGAGTATAATACGATAGGTATACGATACGGAATTAAGTTATAATTAGTCGGCCAACGTATAGGGAGGGTAGGCAAGCCCCTTTTATAATAGGCTACCCCGGGGGTCTTAGGCCCGAGGCGTTTATAGAGGTATACGAAAATACTAAGATAAGGTACGAGATTCTGGCCGATATTCTCCCGATTCCTTCGCTATATATATAAAGACGACTATACGTAACTAATACTATAAGCTAACTACTCTTACGCTATAATTATAACTAGTCCTTATACGACCGATTCCTGGCTAAGTCCTGGCCGACTATACTCTAGAAGAGAGGGGTTTTACTCTAGGTCCTCCGGTTTTTCCTCTCTACCTAAACGATAGCTTCCTAAATACCTCTTAGGTCCCTAGAGTAAATTCAAATAATAATAATAATACTATATAGTATAAAAAGCTTTTAATAAAAATAAAGTACTTTAATTACCTAAGTTATTCCTTAATTTCTTATATAATTACCTTAATAATAGATTAGCCTAATTATAATTTAATAAATATACTTTAAATAAGTTTAATATTTAAATTAATATATTATAAAGCTTATTACTCTTAATTATCCTTTTCTTCCTATATATTATACTCTTATATTAACGATTATAAAAGAATAAAAGGGTAATTATTATTAAATTCGCGGATAATATTAACCTTATTTATACTAAATCTAATATAAAAATAATAATATAATAACTCTAAGTAGTATAAACCGTATATAAATAATAAGTAGAAGAGTATAGTATAAAGTTTAGCCTAGAAAAAAGTAAGCTTATTTACTTTATAAAATATAAAAAACCGCCTAATAATATTATACGATTAGGGGATTATATTATATACCCGGTAAGAAAAGCCCGACTCCTAAGAGTCTAATTATACCATAAATTATAATAAAAAGTATATATTAAGAAAGTATAAAAGAAATTCTTATAGTAGAACCTTATACTTATATTATTAATAGTATTTATATAAGGTTATTTCTTTTTTTAAGCCTATAAGCTTTATATAAAGGTAATCTAGGTTTTAATTACCTATATAATAATTACTTTTTATATTATAATAGTATAAAATAATACGCTTAAAGGGGTAATAAAAGAATTAGGTAAAGTATAAACTTAGTACTTCTATATAATTTTAAGAGAGTTTTAAATTATACTTATTTATTATTTTAAAACTAAGGCGGTAATTCCCCTAATAAATATTTACCTAAATTAAAGAATAATTTAAATAGTATAATAATTATAAAAATAGGGAATACTTAATAAGATTAAAACTATTTTTAAGGGGGTTTTTAAATACCTTATATAGTTCTTAGCTTATAGGCTTTTTAAGCGAATAATTAGCTAATAGCCTTTTTAAAAGTTTTATAAACGAGTATATAGTTAGGTTAATAGTATACCCGAGTCGAGTTTCCCTAATAACCCTATATTATTATTATAGTTTATTAAGGATAAATAAAAATAAAAATACCAAAAAATAAAAACCTTATTATAATAATAAAGGGAGTAGAATAATAGGTATAAATTCTTTATAATTAACCTTATATTAACCTTTTACTTTAAAAATATTATAAGGAGGTATAAATATATTCTAAAGTATATTAATACTATAATCGTATAAATAAGGATAAGAAAGATTAAACTATATAATTTTCTTTTTTATTAATAAGTACCGGATATTATAATACCTTTATATACTTATAATATAATATTAGAGGATATTTTTTATATACTCCTTAAGTATTATAATTATTCGGGTACTAAGTTAAAACTACTATAAGTATTAACCTTTAATAACGAAATATATTAATATTTAGTAGTACTAAAGGAAGCTATTATAATTATAAAATAAATACTCTAGTATACTCGCTTTTATTAGTTTAACCTTGTTAAATAGTTTTATAATAAATAAATTAGGGGTTATTCTAATAAAGAATAATTCTATATAATTATTAGAATAATATAAAATAAAAACTATTACTTAAATATATATAAATTAGATTTATTCTTATTCTAATATACGAAAAAGCTAATAAAACGCCCCCCTAAGCTAACTATATTAATACCTAGATCCTAGCCGAATTACTTTAGAGTTTTATCCTTATTAGCCTTAAAGGTAAAAATAAAATATAATATAAGGCGAGGTATACGATTACTATTAAGTATAATAATAGGATAAGGCTTAGTATAAATAAGTATACTAATAAGATAAGACTAAGCTTAGGCTAAAAAGGCTATTACCTTAGTAATAGTTTTAATAGCTTTAATTATATTCTTAATTACCTTTTATATCTTTACCCTACTAGTTTTATATTTAAATAGTTTATTAACTAAAAGCCCTATATTATTATTAAAACTTATACTAGGGACCTATAAGGTATCTAGGAAATAAGTAAATAGTCTATAGGGTAGAAAAACTAGAGGACCTAGGGGAAAACTACCCTCTTTATAAATAACTTTAGCTAGGATATAGCTAGGATCTAGTAAAGTAAAGGAAAGGGCTATAATAGGGCGTATATCTACCCTATAGGCTATAGTATTACTCTATACGAGGCGCCTTAATAATAAGAATCTATTATATATTACTCCTTATATTATAATAGGTTGTTATAAATTAGTAGTCGGCGCCTTACTTTTAACGGGGGGATTTAACCCCGCTTTTATTATTAATACTCCTCCTAACTAAAATATTAATATTAATACCTATTTATAGAATACTTTTACGAGTTATAAGCTATAGACTCGAGTATACTAAACCCTATAATAAGTATATATTATATATAGTCGGTAAGAATATAGTATTATATATTAGCTATTAGGATTAGTCTAGTAAGTATACTAAACCTATTATTCGTTAATCGTTAATCCGCTATAAACGCGATTACCTAAGCTTATATAGCCTATACTATAAATAATATAAAGTATTATAAGGTAAGGATTACCCCTAGTCTAGTTCTATTTTATTATTAACTTTTATAGGTATATAATAAGTTTATCGAGGATACTAAGGACCTTTATATTATATAGGATACGTACTATAGTATTTACTATAGTACTATATAGGAGAAGGGCCTTAATATCGATAATAATAATCTATTAGCTAAGAAGGATAACCCCTTCGTTTATAGTATTTAGTAGGCCTATATTACGAAAGATATAGTAATACACTATAATAATCTTAAAAGCCCTAAGAATTTAACTCGAGTTAATCGTATTAAAAGTAAAAGTATAATAGGATACTTAAAGTCGACTAAGGAGGTTTTTATAAAGATCCTAGTTATAATTAAGTAAATTAATAGCGTATTTAGTACGAGGAAAGGTAAAAAGCGAATAAAGATACTTAGTATTATATTCTAATCTATAATAATTATAATTATTACTCTTACTATTAAGCTAAAGCCTATTAATATCCCTAAGGTAATAATTATCGAGTATTCTATTATTATAGTTAATTAGGCTATTAAGCTTTTTAAATCTTCGCTAGTACCTACTACTCCTACTATTACTAAGAAGGGGAAGGGAAGAGTATTACCTAGGTATTACCCTTTCCCTTTAGCTATACTATCCTCGTTCTTAACTAAGTCTATCGCGAAAAGGGCTTAAAAGTATAAAGTCCTTTCGAAAAGGGCTCCCCCTTTTCCTATTTAAATAGGTATTTTATTAAACGATAATAATAATAATATACCTACTATTTAACCCGAAAGTAAAGCGGTTAATAATATAGATTTAGTTAAAATACTAGTAAAGCCTCCTATTAAATATACTTATATTATATTACCTACTCCTACCCTAAATATATTTAAAAAAATAAACGTATATATACTCTTTAATTATTAGTATATAATAGATTTAAGTAATAAGGTTATTACTAGGGTACTCTTAGGCTTTTTAACTAATAAGTTATCTAAATATAAGGCTAATAAGGTAAAAGTATAAAAGGTAATTAAGGATACTACTAGGATAACTAGGGCTATTACTAAGATAATAACCTTTTTTACCCGAATCTAAGCTCGCCCTATTAGTATACCTATTTATACTAAGCCTTATCCTATTATTATACTTAATAGTAGTTATACGCTTTACTTAATACTTTACCCTACTTTTACCTTTAAAGTAAATAAGGATAAGACTCTAAAGTAATTCGGTTAGGATCTAAGTATTATTATAGCTAGCTTAGGGGGGCGCTTTATTAGCTCCCTCGCGTATTAGAATAGGAATAAAACTAGTTTATATATATTTAAATAGTATTTTCGTATTATATAGTCTTTATTATTATATAAGATTATTCCTAATTAGGGTAATCCTTAATCTACTTATTATAAAATTATTTAATAAGGTTAAACTAATAAAGGCTAGTATATTAGAGTATTTACCTTATAATTATAATAGTTTCCTTTAGTACTAATAACTATTATTATATTTTTTAATTAGAGGTTAATACCTATAGGAGTTTTAACCTAGTACTCGAGTAATTATAATACTTAAGGAGTATATAAAAAATATCCTTTAGTATTATACTATAAGGGTATAAGGGTATTATAATATTTAGTACTTATTAATAAAAAAGAAAGTTATATAGCCTAATTTTCCTTATCCTTATTTATACGATTATAATACTAATATACTTTAAAATATACTCGTATTTCCTTATAATATCTATAAGATAAAAGGTTAATACTAGGTTTATTATAAAGAATTTATACTTCCTATTCTACTCCCTTTATTATTATAATAAAGTCTTTATCCTTTCCTATCTCCGTTTTTATTTATCCTTAATAAGTTATAATAATAGGGCAGGGTTATTAGGGAAATTCGGCTTAAGTATACTATTAACCTAATTATATACTCGTTTATAAAGCTCTTAAAAAGGCTATTAGCTAGCTAATCGTTTAAAAAGCCTATAAGCTAGGAATTATATAAAATATCTAAAGACTCCCCTAAAAATAATTTTAATCTTATTAAATATTCCCTACTTTTATAGCTATTATACTATTTAGACTACTCTTTAATTTAAGTAAATATTAATTAGGGGAATTACCGCCTTAGTTTTAAAATAGTAAATAGGTATAGCTTAAAAGGCCCCTAAGATTATATAAAGGTACTAAGTTTACGCTTTACTTAACTCTTTTACTACCCCTTTAAGTATACTATTTTATATTATTATATTATAGAAAGTAATCGCTATATAAATAGTTAAAAACTAGATTATTTTAGTATAAAGTTTATAAGCTTAGAAGAGGGAATAACCCTATATAAATACCGCTAGTAATATAAGTATAAGATTCTACTATAATAGCTTTTTCTATACTTTTTTAATATATACTTTCTATTATAGTTTATAGTATAACTAGACCTTTAAGAGTTAGGCTTTTATTACTAGGTATATAATATAATCCCCTAAGCGTATAGTATTATTAAATAGTTTTTTATACTTTATAAAGTAGATAAGCTTACTCTTCTCTAGGCTAAACTCTATACTATACTCCTCCGCTTATTACTTATATATAGATTAAGTTACTTAGAGTTACCTTATAATTATCTTTGTATTAGGCCTAGTATAAAGAAGGTTAGTATTATTTATAAACCTAATAACGATTACCTTATTATCCTTTTATAATCGTCGATATAAGGGTATAATATATAAGAGAAAAAGGATAACTAAGAGTAATAAGCCTTATAGTACTCTTACCTAAATATTAAACTTATTTAAAGTACGTTTATTAAATCGTAATTAAGCCGATTTACTAATAAAATAGTTATATAAAAAGTTAAGGAGCTAGCCTAGGTAACTAAGGCGCTTTATCTTTATTAAGAGCTTTTTATACTATATAGTATTAAAAGCCCCCTTAATATTAAGCTAAA
This sequence comes from Ophiocordyceps camponoti-leonardi (nom. inval.), assembly GCA_003339455.1. Lineage (NCBI taxonomy): Eukaryota > Fungi > Ascomycota > Sordariomycetes > Hypocreales > Ophiocordycipitaceae > Ophiocordyceps > Ophiocordyceps camponoti-leonardi. The sequence goes on along the minus strand of PDHP01000235.1, from coordinate 2,072 downwards.
GGAAGGAAATAACCCCTTTTTAGGCTTAGATAGCCTAAATAAGCTCTAAAACTATTATAATCGCTAGTTTTATCGAATAATTCTTCCTATTACCTATTTATCCTTCTAGGAGAAGCCCTTATACCTTTATTACCTTAATAATACGCTAGCCTATAATCCTCTTTAATAACTTACTTATATAATAGAGTAGTAATATTAGCCTTTATTTACTAGTTTTCTTATAGTCTTCTAGCTTCTTCCTAGCCTTCTATAGGACTATAATTATAGCTATTTTAAATTGCTTTAGGAAATAGTAATATATAGTATAAGCCTAGAAGATTTTAGCTAAGTTATAAAATAGAATTTAATTATATATTTTAAAGAACCTAGTTAGTATATTATTATAATTAATAGCTTTCTAAAGTAGTATATAACGTATTATAGTATAAATATCCTCGGTCGTTATCCTATAAAAAACCTTAAAGTATTTCTACTATACTTCCGTTTAGTTATCTATTATATACCTCGCCCCCGGAAAGAATCTATTAATAAGTACGCGCGCTTTCCCCTTAAATTCGAAGTACTATTACCCCTATATATCTTAAAGGGGGGGGATATAGGTAGTTTTTTACGAAATCCTATTCTAAAGCCTTACTTATCTTTTTACCCTCTAGAGGGCGTAATTATTATTCTTTATACCCGCTAATTTAAGAAAGTTCCTCTAGTAGGCCTTTTTCGCCTTCTATATAATACTCTTTTACTCCTTAGTAGTCTTCTATAGGCGTTCCTAGTTATAATCTATATATAATAACTTATACTTTTACTTTACTCTTTTAGTATTCCTTATAATTATTATAACTCTAGGTATAAACTATTATATTCCCCTATTATACTAGGGTATAACGTATAGGATAGCCTTCCGAATAACCTCCTATAACTCCTTATAAAGCTTCTAAAGGGTAGTCTCGATTTAGGCTAAATCTATAAGTAGTAGTATAATACGCGTAATATATACTTAGGACTCGTAGTATACTACTAATAAATCCGCTTACCTTTATTATAATCGAGGCTTTATATTAATTACCCTATTTTTATTATAATAGATTATAGTCTATAGTATATAGTTAAATCCTATAAGTTCTATATTAGGTTTAGAGTACTAAGCGTTAATATTACTAATAGCCTATACGAGGTTAATAGTATTATCCCTTTAATTATAGAAGAATCTCGTATATTCTCTAATAAGCGTAAATAAGTATAATTATAATCGCTAAAATTATTATAAGGCTTAATTAGTATTATTACTTATTCTTTTATATATATCCTATAATAGATAATAAAGATTAAAGTCTCTTATAATAATACGCTATTATACTTAGTTAAGCCTAGTTAGAATTTATAATAGTCCTTATCGAACCTCGCCTAGTAGCGAGTAGAAGGAGACTACCTATAGCCTATTATTAAACTTAACCCCCGCTTAATTATCTCCTTTTATTAGCTATTATAATTCGACTTTATATCGTCTATAAATATATATAATAGCTTGCCTATTATAATAAATAACTTAATATAATACTATATTAATTATTAAAGGGTCCCTACTTATCCTAAAAAACTCTTATACCGCTATTATATTATATCCTACCTTATTATATAATACTAAATATACTAATTCCTATCTTTTATTAGTATTTTAGTAAAGGACTTTTAATTATATAGAGTATTAGCGGGTATTATCAGGCTTTATAAAAAATCATGAGTAAGTGATTTTTGAGTGATTTTATAAAATCATATAGGGTAGAGGGGTAAAATTACTCATGATTTGATTTTAAAAATGATTTTATAAAATCACTTATAGAAAATTACTTAAAATTATAAGTGATTTTGAAAATCATAAAAATCACTATAAAATCATAATAAAATAATATTTTTATTATAAGATTATAAGCTTACGTAAGTTTAAAGGCTATAAAAATAGTTATAAGGAAAATATATACTCTATATAATTTTTAAAAAAATAATAAGAAATTAATAATAAATAATAATACTCTTAGCCCTTAAGCTATATAATAATTAATAAATAGTAGTTTTTA
>PDHP01000234.1:28966-51346 GCA_003339455.1 Ophiocordyceps camponoti-leonardi (nom. inval.) | reverse complement strand
GGGGGGGGGGGGGGGGGGGGGGGGGGGGGGGGGGGGGGGGGGGGGGGGGGGGGGGGGGGGGGGGGGGGGGGGGGGGGGGGGGGGGGGGGGGGGTGGGATAAGGGGAGGCTGAACTGGACAATGACGGGAACCCGGGATGAGGCGGCTTCGGGGCCGGATGATGGACGTTAGATTGAGGAGAGCGGCGAAGGAGACGATAGGCGGATAACACAGGCGGCGGCGGAGACGTGACGCGCTCTCCGATTGGCTGATTCTATTCCTGCCTTGCTCTTTATAGCCCGTACTCGGTAATGGCCCCACTTCGGCATTGATAGCGATGATAGGACAGGGCTGGCGGGCCTTCGGATACGGCTGGGCATATCCGGCGGCTATAGGGTAGGTGGGCTTTCTTGCGATGCAAGACGCAATGATGGAGGATATGCATCATTGTTGATTCATTTTACACGCATACATATATATGTATATATGTATATCAGAATGCAGACGAACTTCTGCACAGATATTCATACATTGTACATACGGAGATTTCCGAGAATCATTATACCTACGTCCAGAAACTAGGTATGGAGGATGGATTCATATTGCTCGCGGAGATGACATGTACTGATGCTATTGACACATGAACTGTAGCTACGCGCACGTCACTACAGTGTCAAGGAATCCCTTGCTAGCGGCGGCTACGGTCTACCGTACAGCTGTCCTCACTCGACTTTGGTAGGGGAAGAAACGGAAACACACGCCCATTGGCCCGTTGATCGGCTCCCACGTTGCATTGGCCCCGTGCCCCGCACTGTACCCTGAAGAGAGAGAGAGACAGAGAGAGACAGAGCTCTTCATTCTCAGGACAAGGTTGGGCGAAGCATGCGCAAGGCATTTCGAGCATCATCATCATCATCCCATCCGGGGCACGAAGGAAACAGAGCCCCCTTCCCCCCATTTTTTTCTTGACTATTTGATTATTTCTTTTGTTTATCCTCTCTTCTTCCCTCTCCTTTTCCCTCTCTCTCTCTCTCTCTCTCCTCTATCAGCAACCGAGTCGCAGCCACGATGCCGTCGTACATTAGGCCCGGCCGTATCTGATCCCCCCTCCCCCCTCCCCCTCCTCTCTTTAACCGCCTGATGAGCTCGCTTCGGCTACCATGGCGTCGTCGTCGTCGTCGTCGTCGTCGTTATCATCATCCGTCGATGAATTCCTTCGGCCTCTGCGCGTCGACGACGATACGCGACTCGACCTCTGTCGTCGCTTCATCGACAACTTCTCCCAGCTCGCTGCCGCTGCTTCGCCCGACCAGTTTCTGCCGACGCCGATATCCGAGTCTATACTGCGACCTGTGACTGCTCACGGGCATGGACGGTAAGCTGAATACACCATTTGTTGATGTAGATTCGCCTGTCTGCAATACGATCACACATACACACACACACACACACATGTTCCCATATCCATGGGCAGCATGCACTCTCCCGCCGCCTTATACCTCTTCTTACCTGCATACATCATCTCTGTCTGGCCCATAACTAACAAATCATCGTCTACTCAACCTTCCTAGACATCTTGCAATAGACATGTGAGCAAATTTCCCTTCTCCAACCAAAGACGAGCACCGAAGCTGAGCAACACACGAGCAGTGGCGGTACGAACCTCCGCGTGGGCTTCGTACACCTGCTGGCTGTCAACGGATCGCACGCCAACGGACCCAACGGCCACGCCGACGATCAGCCCCCCTCCCGCGTTCGCCGACTCCTCGAACGGTCGTGGCCCATAGCCAACCACCTCAAACACGATAATGCCGACAGTCTCTTCCGTTGGATAGGCGGCTGTATAGCTGACGTCGTCGACGCCGGCTGTCGCGAGTTCGACCTTTGCCGCAAGACGCCGCTTCCTCTCGGCGTCAGCTTCAGCTTCCCCACCGAGCAGCACTCGCTCTCCGAAGCCACCATCACCTCGATGGGCAAGGGCTTCGCCATCCCGCCCGATGTCGAGCTGGGCACCCGTCTTTGCCGCGGCTACGAAAAGTTCCGCGCCGCCGCCGACCTCCCACCCGTCGTCGTCGCAGCCATCGCAAACGACTCCGTCTCGACTCTCGTCTCCTTCATCTTCAAACACGGCGCCGTTCCCCACCGCCGTCCTGCCATGGGCCTCATCCTCGGCACCGGTACCAATGCGACGGTGCCGCTGAGACTGGCTTGTCTCCATCCCGCCAAGCGTCGCCGCGAGGTGAACGTGCTGCCAGGCGAGTCTGTCGACGACGTGAAGATCGCCGTCAATACCGAGTGGAGCATTCGCGGCACCGAGCCGCCCTTGCGACAGTTGGGGCTCATCACCGCCTGGGATGACATCGTGAGCCGTCAGAACGAGGCGCCCGGCTTCCAGCCCCTCGAATACATGACGGCGGGCCGCTATCTCGGCGAGCTGGCCCGCGTCATCTTCATCGCCTACATGACGGAAGCCCTCGGCTTGGCTCCGGCATCGTTGCCGCCGGCGCTTCTGGAGCCGCACTGCCTGACGACGACGTTTCTCAGCCACCTCCGGCCGACTCCTAACCTAGCCGCCGAGCTGAGGGTCGCCTTCCCCGAGTGCCGGCCGGGCTTCGAGTGGACCGACGACCTGGCCGAAGCCTTGTACCGCATTGCCAAGGCCATTGAGCTGCGTGCGGCCGTCATCATGGCGGCCGCCATCGTCGCACTGCTGACTCTGGCCGAGGAGCTGCCGCCCGAGGGGTCGAGCTACGGCCGGCCGGACGTGCGCGAGGTGGGCGTCGGCTATACCGGCGGCTGCATCGTTCACTTCCAAGATTATCTCACCGACTGCCAGGCCATGGTGGACGACCTGGTGGCCGCAAGACGCGGGACGGGCGAGACGGGTCCGCGGGTGGTGCTGAGCCCTTGTCACGATGGGGGAATCACAGGGGCCGGCATACTGGCGGCGGCGGCTCTCTGCAGTTCCAGCCAGAAGTTGGATGCGTGAGGCGGCATCTTCTTACGGAATGAATGATATGTGATGAAAAAGAAATAATCAACTAACAAGGAAAAAAACGAGGCCGCCGACGTCGGCCCATGTGTATGTATATCATAGATTCATGGCTTATACCAGTACTACGAGTTCCACAAGGCAACCTCTCTGAGCAACGAAGGGGGCTTGATGAGATGACACGACGGGAGAGGAGGCGCATGAACGCAAGACATGGCGAGAACACCTTCGATTGACTTACTTGCCCATCATCTGCCCGGCTGAGAAGCATCGATGCCCGACGCAACGAATCATGGGAGAAAGCGTTAAAGCCGGGCGCGGGGGGATGGGGGCGAGTTGGCGTCGATCGGTAGGTAGGTGACGATTCGACAACCGAGTGCTACCCATGGACTCTGCATGCACGCACACATGCATACATATCCGTGCATAGTATCACGACATGAAAGGCCGAACCGTTCAATCTATGATGGTCGTCTGCCGCGTCCGATTTCCGCTCCGGAAGACGGGCAGGGGGGGGGGGGGGGGGGGGGGGGGGGGGGGGGGGGGGGGGGGGGGGGGGGGGGGGGGGGGGGGGGGGGGGGGGGGGGGGGGGGGGGGGGGGGGGGGGGTTGTGAGGAAAGGAGGGGCTCTAGGTGGCGGGAAGGGAAAGCAAGTTGGGAGGGGGGGTTCCGGGAGACAGACATTGGATTTATGTACGCAACGTTATGTAGGCCGTTCTAGTCCTGTTTTCTCTTAGCCTAACAAAAACCAAAAAAAAAAGAAACCGATGATGACTCGCTTTTGCTTCGCCGTCGTCATCCATCTCTGTTGATTGACGTCAAGGGGGGAAGATCGCGAAGGAGAAATTGCTTTACTGGGAAGAGAGGGGGGGTTTTGTTTGTTTGATAAGGGGGGAAAAGAGGAAGTGGAAGAGGAAGAAGACGAAGAAGAAGAAGAAGAAGGAACGAAGGAGTTGAAAGAAGAAAAAAAGCAGAAGGAAACACGAAGAGAAGGAGATACCGAGGAACGTGGGGAACAAGGGGAGGGTGGGAAGTGAGTTGGGAAGGAGCGGATAATAGAGAGAGAGAAACGAAGAAGGAAAAGAAGAAGAAAAAAAAGGGAAAGAGCAGTTTCAGATATCTAGGCCATCTACCTAGCTAGGGAAGGAAGGAAGGTGTGAAGGAGTGAGAGAAGGAAACGACAACAGGAGGGAAAGAAAGAGAACAACGAAACACCCATCCCTCCTTCCTTCATCCATGACTTCTCCCGTCGCCGTCCCGGCAAAGGACGGATCCGACGTCGACCCGGATCAGTTCGAGCGGATATCACGGTCGCTTCCGACGGTGAGTCCGATGCTGGAGCCGGAGCCGGTACCGACGGTCGACGGTATCATTGAGTCGGAAGCGGAGACGAACACGGACGGACCTACGACACGAAGCTCGACGACGACGACGACGACGACGACGACGACGACGACGCCGACGCAGGCGAGCGAAACGACACCTTTGCTATCGCCAACGCCACCGCATCGAAACGAAGCCAGCGTCGTCAATCACCACCACGATAATAACGATGTCGACGACGACGACGACGACACGGCGCCTTTCTTGGGCGGCACATCACCCACACGCTTCTGGTTCATCTTCTCGCAGGTGCTGGCGACGCAGTTCCTATGCTGCTTCGACGGGACGATAATGGCGAGTTCGCACCCGGTCATCACGTCGTACTTTGGCACCGCCAACTCCGCATCCTGGCTCTCCACCGCCTTCCTCCTCACCTCGACTGCTTTTCAGCCTCTGCTCGGCAGGCTTTCGGATGCGGTCGGTCGTAAGCCTTTGTTCTTGTCGTCCATGGTCGTCTTTACTGTTGCTACCGCTTGGTGTGCTTTGGCTTCTAGTATGGAGACGTTCATCTTAGCTAGGGCTTTGTGTGGCCTTGGGGCTGGGGGGGCTCTTACGATTGGGAGTATTGTGACGAGTGATTTGGTGCCGATTGAGTGCGTTTCTCCCCCCCTTTCTTCTGTTCTGGCCAAGTTTCCAACACACGAGCTCATCTTTAAATCTCGCAGACGACGAGGAGCCTACCAGTCGTACATGAACGTCGTCTACGGTATCGGATCCGCTCTGGGAGCCGCCCTCGGCGGTGCCATGGCCGAGGCTCTGGGCTGGCGATGGGAGTTTGGTGTCCAGGTTCCGCCCATGCTGCTTTGCCTGGGCGTCTCTGCCGTCGTCATGCCCAGCGGCTTGGGCGTGGCTGAGGAAGGTGTCGGTGTCTGGCGGGCGTTGCGGTCCTTTGATACTCGGGGCTCGCTGCTGCTGACTGCCTGTGTCTCCTTTCTCATTCTCGGCCTGGTGAGTATCGTCATGCTTCGTCGTTGGATGACTCTGCTTTGTCTATGTGCTGATGGATGCAGAACCTGGGCGGCAATGTCCTTGCCTGTGAGTCTTCGTTTGTCGTCGTCTCCTCCCCGATCTTCTAACGTTAACCCCCTTTCCCTCTCATCATAGGGTCTCACCCCTTTGTCGTCGCTTCTCTCGTCATCTTCGCCGTCTGTCTGCCCATCTTCGTCTTTGTCGAGACCCGAGTACCGAAGCCGATCCTCCCCCTGCGTCTGATTAGATTTGCGCCGCGGGCGAACCTCATCTACGCCAACTTCATAGGCGCCATCATCACCAACGCCATCTTCTTTAACGTGTGAGTATTTTGTTGTCCTTCTATCTTACCCTTCTAGCTGCTGCATGTCTTCTACAAATTGAGAGAAAAAAAGACGACATCAGAAAAAAGACAGCTGATCAAGATCCATCCCTACACACAGCCCCCTCTACTTCCAGGCCGTCCTCCTCTCCTCCGCCACCTCGTCCGGCCTCAGACTCGTCCTGCCATCCCTCGTCGCCTCGGCAGCCGGCACCAGCGTCGGCTTCGCCATCACCTGGTCCAGACGCCTCAAGTGGCCCGTCCTCTGGGGCGCCGTCTGCTACCTCGTCGGCTGCATATGCCTCTTCCTCCTCCGCCGCCACCTCCCCGCCGCCTTCTACCTGATGGCCCTGATACCGGCCGCCATAGGCCAAGGCTTCCAGTTTCCCGGAACCTTCATGGCGATCCTCGCCTGCTCCAGCCCCTCGGAGCAGGCCGTCGTGACGACGACGCTCATCCTCTGGCGCAGCATAGGCCTCGTCCTCGGCGTCGCCTCCAGCAGCCTCGTCGTCCAGAACGCGCTCGTCTACTACCTCGGTCGCTACGTCCACGGGCCCGAAGCCGCCCACGTCATCGAGAGCGTGAGGGCTTCGGTCGAGGCCATCGCCCTCCTCAGGCAGCCGTATCGGGATCAGGTCGTTCGCAGTTACGAGGCGGCCTTGAGACTTGCTTTTGCGTGCTGTGTCGGCCTTGCTGTTGTTTCCATCTTGCTCGTTCTGCCGATGAAGTTGCCTCGGTTGGGTGTTAGGAAGAAGCGCTGAGATTTTTTACCATTTTCTTTTCTTTCTTCTTTTTCGACATAGCGTCTTCTATCTGGATGCTTGACGTTTGAAAAGTGGTTGTGTTTATCATTATTGGTGTATATAATTGGCTAGAGGTCTTTGACGAGTTGTTTGCATAGGAAAGCATCTAGCCAAGTTAGACTGGGCATTTACATTGGAAGATGGAATAACGAATCACGAAGCATTATGACGCCTTTCTTCCATCACCCCGTTCACATCCTACTTCATGCTTTAAGAGGATTCACACTTTGAGGTTTGCTACCCCTGATTCCCAGCCTCCCGATCCCCGCCTCGGAAGAAGATGGCCCTTAATGATAACCATTTGCCTCCCCCGACCTCAACGACTCAAGCTCAAGCGCAACACGGCCATGCCTCTCCTGCGCCCTCCGATGCCTCCCCGCGACGAAAGCGACCTGCTGCCGGAGGGAGTCGAGCCTGGCCTCGAGCGCGACCTTTTCCCCGACGGCGAGGTGGACGTAGCCGCCCAGCGCGTGGCTCGCCTTCGTGAGCGCGTCGGACGAGTCGACGATCTGGTCGCGGAGGGTGCGCTGTCGTTTCTGGTAGCCTCCTAGTCTGAGAGAGAGCTTCTTCTCTTGCTTTGCGCCTTGTTCTGCCGAGGACATTATGGAGTCTTGCACGGCCTGATTTTTCGTCGATGAGGAATGGGTTTGTTAGCTTTGGATTGGGACATGAAGAGGGAGTTGGGTGGAAAAAAAAAGGGGGGGGAAAGGGGATAATACGTCAAAAGCGGCGCGCATCGCTGCCTCCTGTTCCTCCTCGTCGTCATCGTTGTAACATCCGAGGCCGAGGAGGGTAGAGTCCGAAGCCCGGCTCTCGAATAGGGTCTGGATCCCTTCGAGGCTGGGCTTGGCCTTGGTCTCGCACAAGATCAAGATGCGAGCGTCGGCGAGGGCCCCGTCGTCCATCTTCTCCATCGGCCGCGCCGTGCCTTTGACCCGCGACCCGGCTAGGGGATGCTGAACCGCGTCGTTGGCCATGAGCGCGGCCGCCTCTTGGGCGATGAGCGCCTCGGCCTCGTCCTTCATCTCGTCCGCCGCCCGAGACAGCTGCCCGACGTCGACGACGAGTGGCCGCGGGAGCCCCCGCTGAACGACCTGGGACCTCCGTCGCAGCGCAAGCTCCTCCTCGGCGGCTCGGCGATCGCGCTCTCGTCTGTCGCGCTCGGCCGCGTCTTCCACCCGCTGTTGTTCTGATAGGGTCGCCTCCTGCTCCTCCTCGGGCAGCTCGAATTCCCACTCGGTGTCCTTGGGCTTCGGCAGCGAGGCGAGGCTCGACCGGAGCTGTCCGCGCATCGTCGCCTCGTGCTGCCGTCTTTCTCGAGGGGTGGCCGAGGCCAGAGACATGTCGTCGCCTTCCTGGTTCAGGGCAAAGCTGTCGCGCGGCGTCCGCAAGGGTGTCTGGCCCGGTCGACCCGGCGTCGCCCCCACGCCGCCTCCGGCCCTCAGGGGCGTCGCCATGGGATTGGGCGTCGCGACGGTCTGCTTCCGGGGGGCTATGCCCTCGAAGCCCGTGGAGCCCGCGCCCTCGTGCAGCGGCGTGTTCTCGCCGCCGAGCAGGGCCGACTGTGTCTCGTTGAGCGCTCGGATGTTTCGAATCTCGTTGGCGATGTGGTCTTCCTGAGCCGGGGCCTTGGGCGTTCGGATAGGCGCGTTGGCGTTGAGGGCGGAATAGGGGTTGATGAAGCCCCTGGTCGCGTCGTTTTCGCTCTGCCTGGCCATGTTGCTCGCCGACTCTCCCAGCTTTCCCAGCTTGATGATCTCTTCGAGCTCGCCGTCGCTGACCTGGGGAGCCGGCAGGTTGAGAGCGCGGCGCTTGCTGTTCTGCTCGGCTTCGCGCAGCTTCTGCATCTGGCCGGCCTTGATGGCGGCTTTTTGCGAGTCCGAGAGACCGTCCTTGTCGTTCTTTCTCCTCTTACGATCGTTATCCGCATCGTCGTCGCCTTTGCGCTTCGTGGCCAGGTGCTGCTTTCGGGGGTCGACAGCCAAGCGCTGCATGTCATTGCGGGCTTGCTCTTCGGAGGTATCGTAGAAGCCGGGAGCGGCCTTTTTCTCGAATGGAATGTCGGCATTGTAGTCCATCTCTCCCGGTTTACGGTTTATGATCTTGATGTTGATGCCGGCCGTCTTGAGCTCTCGCCGCTTCTGCAGCGAGGCTAGGCGACGAGACTCCTCCTGCTGGCGCTCGCGAGCCTTGCGCTTGGCCTTTTTACCCTGCGTGTTGGCGAGACGGGCGCGGGCCTCGCTCAGCATCTCCTTCTCGTCCTCGTCGAGGTCAATGGTGTCGGGGCGGGCTGGCTTCGTCTCCGGATCCGGGTCGAGCTCGCCAGGGCGCAGTCTCCTCAAGTCTTGGGCAGTGGGAGCCTTGGTTTCCGGGCCATCGGGGCCGGCGAGGTCGAGAGAAGAGGACTCCCGAGCCTCGGCCTCGTCGAGGAGCTTCTGGTAGCGTTCTAGGCATTGGTTTGCTGTGCGGCCGACGATGGGGGCAATGGTGCGCCATTGCGTGGGCATAATCTTGGCCAGGTGCAGCAGCTTCTCGTCCTCCTCCTTGCTCCATTCGATCTTCTTGATGCTGGGGTCGAGCCATTCGTTCCATCGAGCCTTGCACTGCTTGGGCGTCTTGCGCGCCAGCAGCGAAGAGACGCGAGCCCATTGGTTGAGGCCATATTTGGAGACGGATGCCTTGAGAATTTCGTCCTCGATGTTGGTCCAGACGCCTCCCTTGACGACGGGCATGTTTGCGGCGAGAAGAAGGACGCCGGTCTTGAAAGGACGAGGGCCCTTCTGCGGGATGCGAGATCGGTGAACGAAAGGCTTCTCGCGAGCCCAAAACTGCGCAATGCAAGCTGAGAAGACGAGGCTGAGGGCGAGACTCGGAGAGAGGACACAAAAGTCCTGGCTGATGAGTCAGCATGCGCAGGTGATGACTAAGCGAACGGAATCACCTTTGCGGCGCTTGTTTCTTGTCACGGTCTGAGTGAATGTCACTGACATCTCGAGCTAGAACGGAGTAGTGATGAAGACGATGCAGGCCACGTTTTTCTTGTCCGTGTTGTTGTCTCTGCAGCTTACGATATACGGACATACCTAGCTACGGATACTATCTCGTCTATGTGCGGACTGCGGAGTATCTATCCGTACTTCCATGCATACGGATACAAGCTGCAGCACTAGATCGCAGGCCACGTCGTCTCCGAGTGCGCGTCATTGATTTTCTGCCGTTGCTTGCTTGTTCGGCGATCGATCAACTTCAACGGTCGCTATTAGTCAGCTCGCCCTGCGTCCGGGCCGCTTCCCTCCCTTTACAGCGGGCTCCGGGGACTGCCCACCCACCAATAGCAGGTGCCCACCCACCCAGTCAGTCATACGCTAGGCTCTTCCCGTCCAGCTACCTACCTAACGCATCCTCGCTCTCGGGCACGGAGTTATGGCGGCGTCCAGGAGGCATTCCTTTGCCATGCCCTTTTAAAAAGTCCGGCATGCCCTTTCGCTTTGCCGCTGACTGTCTCTCGCAGATGGAGTTTCTCCTCTTCTCATCCATCTCTTGTGCTTCCGTCTGCCCCTTTTCCTCCTCCGCCGAACAACCTCACACGACATGAGCTTCGTCTGATATCACCTGCACAAGTGCTCCAAGATGACACAGCTTGAGCCCCGATTCGACGAAGCCGAGCCTGGTACGAACGCCACAGATACCACACGGCTGCTCGGCACCACCACCGTCGCGCGTGATGATGATGACACTGGCCGCTGGACCGGCTTCGACGACTTCGAAGGCTTGCCTTGGTGGCGCAAGCCCTCTGTATGCTAGCAGTCGTCGGCCTGGCTGCCTCGAGCCCGCAGGCTGATGTGTGTGTGCACCGCAGGTCTTGTGGCTGCTCGGCCCCTTTTCGCTCTTCACCCTGGCCTTTGGCGGCACCCTTGTTCCCAAGCTAAACCTGTATGTAAGCACTCCGGCTTACCTGCTCGAGCTCCGCTGAATAACGGCCATGTGCAAAGGGTTCTCGACCTTGTTTGTCGACGGTATTATGCCGAAAGAAGCACAACATTGGCTGTCGGTGGCGATAATCCCATGTGCAGAGCGCCCGAGGTGCAGAAAGACGTCGCCACCTTTTTACTCGTCATCAACTTCGTCACCGGCGGACTGAGTGCCATCGTTGCGCCCAAATTCGGCCACCTGTCTGACCGGTATGGAAGAAGGCGGCTGCTGGCCCTGGCGTCGTGTGGCGGTCTGGTGGGCGAGCTCGTCACCGTCCTGGCCGCCAAGTTTCCCGAGACGATCGACTACCGCTGGCTTGTCCTCGGCGCCGTCTTCGATGGCATGACGGGTTCCTTTACCGCCGGTAGCATCCTCAGCCAGTCATACACGAGCGACTGCACGCCCCCGTCCAGACGAGCCGTCTCCATCGGTTATATCCAGGCCTGTCTTTTCATGGGCCTGGCATGTGGTCCGCTTCTGTCCGGTTACTTTGTCAAGTGGACCGGCAGCCTCTTATCCATGTTCTACGTCGCCATTGGCTGCCATGCTTTCTTTGTGCTCTTCGTCGGCCTCGTTATGCCGGAATCTCTATCGATAAAGAGACAAATGGCTGCCCGGATCAAGTGGCAACGAGCACAAGAAGTTGCAGCTGCGCGCGGACGCTCCTTGTTGTCTGTCGTCAAGAGGTCCAACCCGTTTGCTCCGCTGCAGATGTTATGGCCTACCGGTTGGGGAACGTCGACGCGACTGCGCCTCAATCTGGTAACGTTAGCGATCTGCGACGCCATCTTCCTCGGAGCCGCCTTCGCCGTCGGGCCTGTGCTCATGCTGTATGGCGAGTTCATGTTCCAGTGGGGCAACTTTGAGACGTCCCGCTTCATCTCCATCCTGTCCCTCACCCGAGTTGTCGTCCTCATGGGCATCTTGCCGCTCATCAACTACGTGATACGTGTGCGGCCCGCTGCCCGGCGTCACAAACAACTCGGCACGGCGCCGATGGAGAAGAACGCTGGGGCTGACGGGCTCGACATATGGATCCTCCGCGTCGCCCTCTTCTGCGAGGTAGTGGGCTGCGTGGGGTACACTCTCTCGCGCGAGCAGGAGCTGTTCGTGGCGAGCGGCATGATGACGGCCCTCGGCGGGCTGGGGAGCGCCACGACGCAGGCCGCCGTGACGAAGCATGTGCCGCCGGAACGAGTAGGCCAGATGCTGGGCGCCATCGGTATGCTGCATGCCCTGTCGAGGATCGTCTTTCCCGTCATCTTCAGCGGCCTCTATGCCGGGACCGTGAAGACTTTTCCGCAGGCCGTCTTTCTCGCCCTCGGTGGCATGTTCGCTTTTGCCCTTGTCACGACCCCGGTCATCAGGCCGCATGGTAAGTGCTGTCGGACGTAGCAGGGAAGGCTTCGAAACCGGCAGCTGACACTCTCGGCAGTTCACTGGCATGACGCTCTCGAAGAGCAGCGGGAGCCGCAACGTCGGGCTCCGCAACGGCTTTATAGTACCATTGTAGAGACGCTGCCTGTGGATGAGGATCAGGTGCGACTGCAGTGAGCAATTTGCTCCTGAACCGTGTGTTGGTTGTGATGAGGTCGACTGGGCGCATCCTCAAAGAGGAGCAGTACTCCCATTCTCTATTCTCTTTTGTCGCCTTTTTCCCTTTGTAGAATGCCGCATGCATCCACACATGTGTATGCTGTGCGGCGGCGACGGCTTGCCTTGGCTGTGGGCAATATGGGTAGGTAGGTATGCGAAGGCGTCAGCAGAGGGTTTTCCATTGCAGGATATGATAGCTTGGCCGGGTCAGGCACGGTGAGCACGGTGGGTGGTTGTGCTGCATGACGAGGCCGTTATTTGCACATTCGTTGTACTACAAGCCTTCAAGGTGTGAGGGCGGATAACGGGCGGAATGCGCCGCGATCGGCACGCGACATGAGGAGCTACAACGTCGCCACTGCGATTCGGAGAAATACATGCATTGAAGGCTGTAGAGAATTATGCTGGCCCGCTGCTTCGCTAGAAGAACCATCATGACAACCAGGGACTCAAGGGCCATGATCAAGTTTGGGCCGTATGAGGTGACGGAGCAGGTAAAGGAACCCTCAGTGAAGGACCTATTTGGTTCTACATACCTACATACATACGACTCACCTGCGCCGTGACAAACCTCACATCCAGCCATATTGACATGAGATAAAAAAGGTCTTCTACACGACAACCCAATCCTTCGCCCTCGTCAATCTCAAGCCATTGATAGCCGGCCACGTACTGGTATGTCCCCGGACACCTCACCGACGACTCCTAGACCTCTCGGAGGGTGAGACGAGCGATCTCTTCGGGACGGTGCGTCTGGTGCAGCGGGTGTTGGCTCGCAGCTATTTCGGTCCCGACGGGGGAGGAGGATTCACCGTCGCAGTGCAGGACGGGCCCGAGGCGGGACAGACGGTGCCGCACGTACACGTCCATGTCATCCCTCGCTGCAGCGGGGACGACATGGGCGACGACGTCTATGTCAAGATGGCGGCTGAGGAGGGCAACGTCGGAGGGGCGCTGTGGGATCATCGGGTCGCGGCGGCGGCGGCGGCGGCGGCGGGGGGACCGAGGCCGAGGCCTGGAGGGGGGATGCCGGCCATTGAGGACGCGGATAGGACTGTGCGGTCGCACGGGGAGATGTGCGAGGAGGCGGAGCGGTATAGGGCCGTTTTGAGGGACATGGGGGGGGTTTTTGAGTGATGGATGGGGATTTTGTTCGTTTTCGTCTTTTCATGCGCGTATGCAGTGAAGATGGTTACGGATATTCAGTCTCCGATCACAATTGAATCCTCGTACGGCTACGGATTACACATGGGTATATCATTATCGGGTGTTTCTATTCCGTCGTCTGGAATAATGACCTTGAGCCATGATGAATCTTACGTCGTCAGCACCGGCATGAGAGACAGGTCCCTTGGCTTCTGCCGGCGATGGAGATGCCTTCAACGGCAAGATCCTCCAAGACTTTCGCAACGGGCTCAACTCGAGGTCACCGCCATCGAGAACGGCTCTTGACGGACGAGTAGCTGAGACGTCATCGCGCTATATCGCTTCCTGTAAGACCGAAGGGAGAGATGGAGCGAGGGAGAAAGAGTGAGAGGGTTGAAGCGGTCATGGGGTCAGATCACGTGATTATCCACCGAAGACTCGGTGGCGGCGGCGGCGGAGAGCAGGCGGAGAGCAGGCGGAGAGACGGAGGGGTGGAGGGGAGGAGGGGAGGAGGGGGGGGGGGGCCACGACATGACCCGATTGGTCTCCGCTCAGCACTAAAATGGCCCGGGCGAAGCCGGAAGCGATTTGTGCCCTACGCACGTCGTCGTACATGGCATGTGCATGGAGCGTGCAGACTCTCACACACTGTAACACTGACTTGTTGTGGTGTACAGACCCTCCTCACTTTCATGTGTTGCAGACGGACTTTGTGTATCTACTGTCTGTCTGTCGACGGACGGACTGGCAAGACAGGCGTCGTGGAACGATCACAGCATGACATATCCGTAGGTAGGTATACATATGTAGGCATGTAAGTGCATGCATGCATGTGTATGTAAGTCTGTAGGCATAATGTCGGTCTGTCAGTTTCTGTTTCTTCCCATGGATAGGGATAGTAAACAAGGACTCATCATCCCGTGAGCATGTTTCGGGAGGAAGAACCAAGGAGGAAGAAGAAGAGGAGGGGCCTGCCTGACATGACATCGCCGTCGATCGCGCGAGTCGGTCGAGACAAGGAGCCGGCCGCCCCGCCCAGTGCGGATGGATGGATGCTCAGTGCGGGAGAGCTAGGCTGTAATCTGTAAGCCGGGGTCTGCCTGGCTTCCCCCTTTGCTAGCAGCTATTCCCCCCCCGATAACTGCATAATCAAAAGGTGTCGACTCTCTTCAGTCAATCAATGGCTTGACTCGGGATAAAAACCCCGAGAGCCGAGGGCGCTAGGATTTTCTTATACCGACGGATGACTCAGGCGTGACGATGATCGTATTCCGATCCGATGACGCTCGTTGATTTGAACCTCTTGAAGTGAGTTTGGGGAGAACTCAACAACGTCTCGCTGTGTTGGATGCGGCAAAACAACAACAGAATCACACAGACATGGACACATATTTATGTATGTATGTATGTACGGGACTCATGCATGCATGTAGGTAGAAAGGCACACACACACACCATCAAGAGCAAGAAAAAAAAAGTGAACACCCTGCAGGTCCGCCGCATCGAGGCGTGCAGATGATGATGCAGCGTCTGTCTTGCAACCACACCTGCATACGGATAGCTAAGTCCAGGCCTCGAGCTGGATACGAGTTTCGCAAACAGGGACTGGCGCGCAGATTCTCTTCGATGCGCGTCGTCTACGGATACCTATCCTACCTGGCTCTCCTTATCTCAATTCACCCTTTAACGGGTGCCGTGAAGCGGCGGTGGACGGAGAAGAGGAGAGATATCGTCGTTTGATACCGAGACCGAGACAAGGGTGACAATCTTTTTCTGTTGGTTCCGCCTGCTCGGGTGCTGCCTACAGCATACTATCCATCTACTAATAGTCTACTATGCAGCGAGCCTGTAGCCGAGGGTTGTCTTATCGTCTGACCTGTGTAGAACAGAAATGATGTTGTATCCGTATGTACGAGTCGTAGGTGGTGGTGATGAAGAGTGGGGTGTGAGCCGAGAGATGACTAGAAACCCAGAGGTCGAGTGGCGATGCGGTTGATACTTGATACTGTGTACGCTATCCGTACCTACTCCTCACTTCGTTCTGCTAAACAGCTAGGGATTCCGTCTGCTTCGTCGGTCTTCTGTCCGTCTCCGCTATAATAAAGGCATCGACGTGGCGGAGCCGCGTAGCCTACTAATCTGTGGACTAGTAGAGGTAGGTACTTCCAGGTGTCCGAACTCGCAGAAGGCCTTGCTTGGCCTTACAGTATACCTCGCTATAGCGATATTATCACCGCGAAGACCCATGCTATCTTTCTTTTCTTTCTTTTTCTTTGAAGACGCATGAGAATGATAGTAATAGAGTGCAAATGCCCGCAGACCGAGGAGGAAGAGAAGAAGGAGGCGGAGGAGGAGGAGGAGGAGTGAGGAGATGGAGGAGGGGTGGCGCTACCTTAACACACTACTACTACCTTGGTGGTTGGTACGGATACTACGGATACGGTACTACCGCCTGTCAGTGTCTGCCAATGGACCATGGTAGCCTGCTAGTAGGTAGTACGGATAAATAGATGATAGACGGTGAACGTATGCATGTAAGATGAAATGCTCTATGCATGTTGCCCGGTGCTGCTGGTTCGCCACTCTGAGAAGAGAAACGGCTGAATGAGACAATGGAGAAGAGAGAGAGGAAGAGAGAGAGAGAGAGTGTGTGTGTGTGTGTGTCAGTGTGAGGAAGAGAGAGAGAGAACGAGTGGAAAAGGGAGAGAAGACAAGGCGGGAGAAAACAACAACAACAAACAACATGAATCGTCAGGTGTGAGTCTTTGCACACAACACAAAGCAAGTCGTGTCTTCAACTCCATATATGCATAATTGCTATAAATACATGTGTAAGGAAGAGGTATGTACGCACTGTATGTATGCAACGCCAACAGCTAACCTCCTTCGTAGAATCAGTAATAAAAAGGAGCCGCAAATCAAGGAGGATTTCAATGCAAATGACTGACTTACACGGACGGACGTGATTATTCGCGTTGAAAAGCAGTCAGTTACACGAACACATCGCGAGGCATGAGAAAGAGAAAAGAGGGAAAAGGAAAGAAAGATACGGATAGAGGAAGAGAAACAAAAAAAACGGCCGGTTGGTTGCCGTGCAGCTTCCTACCCTGGTAAGACACACACACACACACACACACACACCACGGCAAGAGACTTTGGATCTTGGGCGAGCAAAGGGCAGAAGGGAAAAAGAAAAAAGAGAGTAAAAATGCCATCAACAACTCTTACGGATAGTGACCCCGTAGGTCCTATAAGCTCGTAGGACCTACGGGTATCCGTAAAGTCAACAACCTTACATAGGTACCTACATACATACACCCACGCAAGTGTCTCGCACTGTCTCAGCCCCACCTGCCACATGCGAATTCCACTCCCATGCCCACCTTCACCAGCCCGTTTGTTGCATATGCCCTTCGTCTATACGCATGTATGCCACACTGTGCGGACATGGCCATAGCCACCCCCCTCCCACCGTAATAATGGGCTTGCCTGGACTTGTTGAAAAGACTCGCCGCCCGCCTGACGACGACTCATCGCTCTCTGTCCACTTCCTCTCTCTCGGTGTCCCAACTTCCCAACGTCTCTCTCACCGCGTCTTCACGCCAACAGAAGAAGAAGAAGAATAACAACATCGTCTCTCTTCACTCTCCTCCTTCTTCTCTCTCATCAAAGGCTTCCCTCTGTCTCTGGGTATTCTCCCAGTCAGGCGGAGGAGCTAAGACAGACCAAACAACAACACACACACACATACATACATACACACACACTCTCTCGCCTCCTAACATCGCAGCCGTACACAAACACAAGCACCTTTCCTTCGACTCTGTGCCTGTGTCTTGTTGTCGTAAGCGCTCGACTCGTGGAGAAGCCATGACCCTAACGAAGCAGGCCCGTCTCCGCAACCCCGACGACTTCCCAAAGCTCCAGCTCTTCTTGTTGGGTAAGGATTGTCTTCTTACTACCCCTTTCGCCGTCTTCGTGTCCGTCCGCGCGTTCTGACTCCTTTTTCATCATTTCGCAGCCATTGTACGTCTTGCCGAGCCTATTGCTTTGACCTCCATCTTCCCCTATGCCTGGCCTCTCGTCAAAAGATTCAAGATTGGCAACGAACAAGATGCCTCCTTCTACGCCGGCCTTCTCATCTCTTCCTTTTCCCTGGCCGAGGCCCTCATGGGCATGTATTGGGGCGGCCTGTCGGATCGCATCGGCCGCAAGCCCGTCTTGATACTCGGCTGCGTGGGAACCATGTTCAGCATGATCATGGTGGGATTTGCTTCCAACATTTGGATTGCTCTCCTTGGACGGGCTGTTGGTGGCCTGCTCAACGGCAACATCGGTGTCATTCAGACCATGGTTGGCGAGCTCGTCACTAAGCCTGAGCATGAACGTGAGTCGAGGCCGTCCACTCCCTCTTAGGCGTCGCTTACTGACTGGCGCAGCTCGTGCCTTTGCCGTCATGCCCTTCGTCTGGAGCATCGGCACCATCGTCGGACCCTGCATAGGTGGAACGTTTGCCGACCCTCATTCGTCCTGGCCCAACGCTTTCCCAGCAGGCGGTCTGTTTGAGCGTTTCCCGTATCTGCTCCCCAATCTGCTATGTGCCGCCCTCCTGCTCATCAGCATCGTCTTGGGATTTGTCCTCCTAGAAGAGACCCACCCTGACATGCAACCCCGAGTTCTTCTCCCGGCTGATACTTACATGACGGAAGAGACTCCACTGATCGAGACGTCAGATGCTATGAAGCGCCCGGCGGTCGATCTTCGAGCTGAGACTTATGGCACGATGCGAAGCATCAATGGGGAGGCTTTTCAAGACGAGGTGGCTGCCATGCGTGTGGAAAAGACGCAGTCGATCGCACCGATTTGGAACAAACGCGTCATCGGCTTCATCATCGCCTTGTCCATCTTCACCTATCACTCCATGACTTACGACCACCTCATGCCGATCTTCTTTGAGGATGACCGCACGTCAATGGTCAGCGCCGTTTCTCCACTCAAGTTCTCTGGCGGCTTGGGACTCACTCTCCGCGACGTGGGTGGCATCATGGCCGTCAACGGGGCCATCGCCCTGTTCGTCCAAGCCGTCATCTTTCCACTGGCAGCGGAGAGGGTCGGTGTGTACAAACTGTTCCTCACCGTCACCGTGTTGCACCCTATCGTTTACGCCATCGTGCCTCTGCTCCTGCTCGTGCCCGGATACCTCGTCTTCCCGGCCATCTACTCATGCCTCGCCATTCGCAACATACTCTCCATCACCCTCTATCCGCTGCTGCTCATCCTCATCAAAGAGGCCACGCCATCCTCGTCTGCGCTGGGCAAAGTCAACGGGTTGGCCGCCAGTGCCGGTGCCGCGTGCCGGATGGTGGCTCCTCCGGTCGCCGGCTACCTCTACACCTATGGAAGCAAGATGAACTGCACGGCGCTGGCCTGGTGGGGAAGCGCGTTCGTCGCGGTTGTCGGAGCGATTCAATGCTTTTCGGTTCCTCGCAACAAGTGCTCCAACACGTCGGAAGAGATTGGCACGTCCAGCGAAGAAGAAGAAGGAAGAGGAGAAGAAGAAGAAGAATGAGACTGCCATGGGTGGCATGTGATCTGAGAGCCCTGTTATCCTTTGTTCACCCCCTTTTCCCCCTCTCCCTCCCTCCCCGATCCCTCTCGAATTGACCTCTCTGCCATTGGGCGAGTGGAGAAATACCATTAACGACATGACAGGTTCCGAAAAATCGACTTGAAAGGCGGAGGTGGATGAGGTTCCTGCTTCTGAATTGTCTGACGGGATTTGGCGTTGATACAGGCGGCTGAACATACCCAATTGTTATGCTTCACATGGGTCGGCGTTGTCCTGGGGGTTTCTTTTGGGCGTTGGGGGAAGTTCAAAAGCGTATATAATGTTGTCGGCCATTTCTTCCGATTCTCCCATATGAATAAAATGGGCTGAACAGGTAGATAGCAGCAGCAGCAGCAGGCTTAGTTGTTTGTTTGTTTGTTACGGGAGGTTTTGGATGTTTGTATGAATATATGTATATACATATGTGAGTACTATCCGTATATTCAGCGTACTTTGTTGCACATGTGGTGGTGAAGTTTCAGTTGGTGACGCGCAGTCGGTAGCTCACGAGTTGTGTCTGTCATTTTGATGTTGTTGATTTATGTTCAACGTGGATGATCGATCAGATAAAGGGGGGCAAACTTTGGCCGGCAGAGCAGCTATCAATCTACAAACACCATGAATATAGGAAACAGGGGGGGTTTGGGCTTTCAGGAATTTATGTACTTTATATAGGGATTCTTCTCTTCGTTCCGCTTTCTAGAAAGCAACAAGCTTTCTCTTCTCTTCTCTCTTATAATTCCGCCATGATTCCCCCCTCTCTTTCATCGGCAATCCTCTTTTTTTTTATCCCAGCCTTGATCTTGTCTTGGCTTTTTCTTCGCAGGGGTTTCCGTTGTTTATTCTCTTACATACATATATGTATGTATAAAAAGAAGAAGAAGAATGATAATAATAATAATAGAGAAGGGAAGACCGAGTTTCCACATTCCTTGGCCTTTTCTTTTTTCGATGTCGTTTTTGAAAGGGGGGAGGCGTGCCTTGTGAAGTTGTGGGTTACCTACCTAGGTACCTATATCGAGGAGTTTGTTATGCCGTCTTCTTTCTATGGATGGGCCTTGCTGGCTATATGTACATTGTATGTACATACCTATGGAATCAGGTTTTCGACAGAAGAGTGTACATATCTGGTCTGGGGGAGAGGGAGAGAGATTGGATAGGATAGGATAGGATAGGTCATCGGACTTGCGGCTCGGCCAGACCGACCTACGTATGCATGTACATACACATGTGCGTGCATATGCAAAGGCCCTTTTCCGAGAGACGCACCTGTGTTGTGTACACTATCCTACGTGAATATTTGTCGGCCCCTCCCGGCGGATACAATTCCTGAGGCTGATTTTGACCAATTATAGCCGGGTTAGTAGAGGAGAGGGTAGATAAGGGTGGATAAGAGGGTGGATAAGAGGGTAGAGGAGGGAGGAAGAGAGGGCTATAGGGAGGAACCTACGGCTACCCGTTATTTCCTAGAAGAAGGAAGTTACTAGAGGTAAAGGAGGGAGGAGGAGAGGGCTATAGGGAGGAACCTACGGCTACCCGTTATTTCCTAGGAGAAGGAAGTTATTAAAACCCCCGTAGGCGTAAATACTATTTTATTCCTAAAAAGGGGATTATACTTACCTTTTTAGAGGTTATAAAGGCTAAGTTAAAGAAAGAAAAAAAAGAAAAAACGAATTATTAAAGGATAGCCTTATAGATTAGAAATTTTACTAGGGTTATTAATAGCGATTATAGCTTAATAGTTAAAGTAAAAAGCCTACTGTTTAATACGTCTTAGGTTTAATCCTTATATTATAGTACCTTCGGGAGTTATTTTTATCTAATCTCCTAGAGTCGGAGGAGCCTAGCTATCCGAACGCTAAATTTTCTATTAGGGTAGCCGGGTTCTTTTCCGATAAATTAATTATAGCGCCTTTAGGCGTTATTTAGTTTTACTAAATCGACTTTTTAAATATACCGATTAATACTCCTAAACGCGGCGAATATAATAGACTACTTTTCTTATCGTTATAACTATTACCTATAAAGAAAAACGAAATATCGTAAACTACCGGTTTTAGTAATTAGGGGTTACCCCCTAGATTATAACTAGTAATAAAAAGAAAAAATGCCTAGATAAGGCTAAATATTTAATAATAAGAAAATAGATTATAAATCTAGAAAGAGAATAAAAAGATAATTCTAGAAATAAAAGAAAAAGCTAATCGGTTAAGCCGATAAGTAATTATTATATACCCGGAGCCTATACCGGGTCTTAGAGTCAGAGGATATACCCTTTAGCGGGTATTTTATCGCTACCCCTTTTCCTATAGATCGATTAATTATAGCCGAGTTAATAAAAATAAGGGTAGTATTCGGGCTATAGGAAAGAATCTACGACCTACGCTCTAATCCCTAGAGAAAGGAAATTACTAAAAGTAGTTATTACTACCCCTTTTACCTATAAATAGGAGGCTATATAAGGCTAGTCGTAAAAGGTAGCGTAAAGCCGGCTATAAGAGGCGTCGTAAAGTCGGCTATAAGGCTATAGGATAATAATAGGGTAGTATTACGATTATAAGCTCTTATTCCTCTACGAATAGAAGATTAGTCTAGATAAAAAGTAGACTATTAAATAGAATAAAGAAAGACGAATCGAATAGTACTATTCTTACCTATCCTAGGCTTCTAGAATATAAGATATTAACGTTTAAAGTTCTAACCGCTATCTTTCCGCTATTTTCCCCCCTATTACCCCTATTAGTTAAGAAAATAAAGCTATTACGAGTTTTCTTAGTAGAAATACGATCTTTAATCGCTAATTTCTTAACGATGAAAAAATATTTAGAGAAGCGGATAGAATTATTAGAAAGCCTATTTATTAAGGAATTTAATAGCTATAATAATAAACTAGAATATATAGCTAACGACTATAAATTCGAGTAAAGAAATCGAATATACGTTTAGGATACTTATTATAGGTATAGCGGTTAGGATAATTATACGATCTTAGCGCTACGTTTTATAATAATATATCTTTCCCGTTCTAGTAAGCCGTTCGCTACTAAATTTACTAATAAAGGACTTTTTCTAATCTATTAAATACCTTTAGGGATCCCTTAAGGTAGTAGGAGAGCTCTTTCTCTTAGTAATATATATATATATACTATATATATAATATATACGCTTCTTTACCTTTTCCTTCTTTCTTCCCTAATTATATCTATTATAAGTTATATTCTTAGGGAGGTTTATTTTAACCTCCTCTATATCCTTTTTTACCTTTTCTACCTTTAGGAAGCTATTCTTAGCTTCCTAAAGAGGGTTTAGGCGAATTAGGATTAGGAGGAGGAGGATAATAATAGCCTCCCTTAGGATCTAACGCCTCCCCCTTCCCCCCGTTAAACGCCTTCCTTTATCCCTCTTCTTCCTCTTTATAATTATAACCCTACGCTATTACCCCCTTTTTATCTTCGGCCTTTACTTTTAATTAGCCCTCCCCCTTTTACTCTTACCCCTTATCCTCGTCCTTATCCTCCTTCCCCCCCCCCCCCCCCCCTACCCCCATTTGCCCTTAAACCCTTTACCTTTAGGCTTACCCCCCCCTCTCCCCCCCCCCCCCCCTTCTTTTT
>PDHP01000234.1:14011-28956 GCA_003339455.1 Ophiocordyceps camponoti-leonardi (nom. inval.) | reverse complement strand
CTATACTATTTCCCCCTTTTTATCTTCGGCCTTTTCTTTTAATTAGCCCCCCCCCTTTTTCTCTTACCCCTTTTCCTCGTCCTTTTCCTCCTTCCCCCCCCCCCCCCCTTAGCCGTATTAGCCTATAATACCTTTACCTTTAGGCTAACCCCCCCTTATACCCCCCTCCCCCTCTTTATATTTAATCGAGGAGACGATATCCTCGGAGAACCTAGATAAGATATTAGCCCGGTTCTCCGTTTTACCCCCCCCCCCTTTCTCCCTATTATTAGTAGCTAAGGTAAAGGTATTATTAACTTAGGTATAGCCGGTACGGCAGTAGGGGGGGAGGGGGAAGGGGAAAGGGGGGGAAATAATAACTCTAATAACTCTAACGACTCTACTAAGGCTAATAATAAGGCTAATAGTACGAATAGCTATATAAAACGGCGGAAGTTAATAATAAGGGACGACCGGCTATAGATCTAGTACCTAAAGGAGGTAGCTAAGATATTAAATTATAATATTATTATTACCCTAGGTATTATAGAATAGTAGGTAAGTCTATTACTTCGTTACCTTCTTAGTATAGCTTCTCTAATATACCTTTTTATCCTTATAGGTAGCCTATACCCTATTTTACGATATTAAACCTAGGTATTACCGGTATAGGAGGAAGCTTATTATACCTCCCGAGCTTTAAAATAGGCTAAGAATAATTATTTATACGCTAAGGAAGATAAAGCGCTTCCTCTTACTATAGCGATTATAAGAAGAAGTGCCCGAACTTTAGCCCTTTAGCCTAGGGGTAATAATAAGGGTATTAAAATTAATAGGGGGGAAAAGACGGCGGTAGTATAAGAAATTTAAACTCTCTAATAAGGTATAGGTAAAAAGGCTTACCTTTGCCTATAAATACTAATATCTTACGCCGGAAGACTAGGAATATTAGATTTAGTCGGATAAGACGTAGATAATAGGGGTACTAAAAAAAGGTTATATAACTCTCTTCGAGGGTATATAAAGTTATAATCCTTCCCTCCCTTATTTAGCTTTTTTATATAAAGCTAACTAAATTTAAGACGATAACCTAAACGACTTTACCTATATTATAATCCGGGCCTATAGGTAGATATTCTAGGGGTATTTCTATAGCCGGGAGAAGAAGGGCTTTATCTAGGAGAAGGACTAGGGTATAATAACCTTAGAATCCTATTATAAGAGGACTTTACCTCGTTTTACGGAGTTTTAGAGCCGATAGCCTACTTTAGAATCTATTATTTAATAGGATAATACCCTAGTATACTTATCTAAAGCTATAAAGGCGAGGATACTTAAATTTTTCCCCGGGGCTATATTTATCGACTAGCCGGCCCGGAGCCCGGATATCTCCCCGATCGAGAATATATAGGGGTAGATATAAGACTAGATCGATACGAAGTTCCCGGGAAAAAGGCCTATAGGTAAGGCCTTTAAGAGGGCTATTATTAAAGCTTAGGAGGCTATACCGGGAGATTTCCTTATTAAGCTTTATTATAGGATACCTAGGAGGCTTAAGGCTATAATCGAGGCTTAAGAAGGTTATATTCGGTACTAAATAAATAAAAATAACCTTTAAGGACTTCCTTTTCCTTAGAAAAGTAGGGTAAAAGGGGGTTCCTTTTTATAGCCTTTATACCCTCCCTTACCCACCCTCCTTTACCCTCTTATCCACCCTCTTATCCACCCTTATCTACCCTTATCCACCCTCTCCTCTACTAACCCGGCTATAATTGGTTAAAATCAGCCTTAGGAATTGTATCCGCCGGGAGGGGCCGATAAATATTCACGTAGGATAGTATACATATGTACATACCTGGATAATGAATCTCGTAATACTCCGTATCTTGATTTTCCTAACCCCTGAGCTATATCTTCTATAGTATACTTTCTTGTACGGATAAACGTGTGTGGATTCCTGGTGGGCTCCTATATTATCCTTGAAACAATCATATACCGTTCTTCCTATCTGTACATACATATGTACATATGTATTCAAGACGGGGATTAACGAGACTACGAGTTGGTTCTCAGTACCGTAGGCACTCGCAAAATCCGCGGCGACGCTAATACACGGTACCCCCGGTAAGAACGGGTAGCCCTACTATTAACGCTACTACTAATTTATATAAAACGAAGATCCTTACGATACCGATTAGTATAATCATTACTTCCCTTAGAATAGGGGGAAGTAGGTAAGAAGATAGAAAAATTTTTTATAGCCCTAGCTATAGGTATATAAATAACGCTTTTTATAATAATATACTACCGTTTAATCCTATTAATAATAATATTATCTAAGGCTATAAAAGGTATAGCCTAAAGCCTAAGAAGCTTTAGGATCGTACCCTTTATTTAAAGGCCCTAATTAGGTATATCGAGTGTACCTATTCTTATAAGAAAAGAGAAGAGGTACTTTTCTTCCTTATTTATTATTGAATTTTTAACCTAAACGGCTATAGTATTAACGAATTAGGATATCGGCCATTATATATTTACGAGGCTACTTCCTAATTTAAAATCCTAGAATATATAATCTACGATTAGCGTTTAAAGAATAATAAGGATCCTAAAGGTATCTAAAGATAGGCTTTTTAGCCTTATTAGCCTAAGCTAGAAAAACGTTTTATAAGCCTATTTTTTAAGGCTTATAAGGTAAAACGGCTTATAATAATAAGGTAATTTAAAAGATAAGCTAAAGGTATCTTTATAAGCCTTTATCCTAAGTCCTTATTAGTATTTACCTTTTCGAATAGCTAATAGCTATAATTTTAATAGCGTTTTAGTATTATTCGACGAAAGGTAATTAAATAAGCTATAAAAAGGCCTAAGGAATATATTAAGGTCGTTAATAGCTTTTTAAAATATATACGCTATATTAACTATTATTATAAAGCTCGAGAGCTTAATAGAATCTTATAATTATTAATACGGTATTTCGAAAAGTATTAGATTCTTAACCTTAATAAAACCCTAATCCTATTCGAATACCTTAATAGGTATATATATAAAATAAAGGGAGCTTATACTATTATTAGTAAGTCTAATTAGTTTAAATAGAATAAGAGATAAGTAACCTTAATCCTATATATTTTTACTAATAGTATTATAAGATTAAAGCCTAAATTAATCTTCTATAGCTAGCTATTATCGATTAAGCGTATCCTATAAAATAAGGGTTATTTTTACTCGCCTAATATTATTATCGAATTTAACTCGATAGTATATAATAATAAGGCTTTATTCCTATACTAGGTTAAAGAGGAATTTACTATTATCTTAGGTTAGGATAAGTACCTTTTTATAATAAATATCGCTTCTTTTTATAAAACGTAGAGTATCCTAAACGAGTTAAAGAGTTAGAATACGATTATAGCCCTTATCCTACTAGGTAAATAGCCTTAAATAAGTTTACGAATATAATATTAATCCTAATAGGTTATATAAATCTCCTATAGCCTTTCGATATAGTTATTAATCGACCTTTTAAGGACTAGCTTTATAATACTATAGAATAGTATATCGAAAGGTATAAGGCTAAAGGTAAAATAGTCTAATCGATAAGCGATAAACGGGTTATAATAACCTAGGTTATTACTAAGGCGGTAAAAATACTAAATAAGCGGATAAATCTTATCTAGAAAGCGTTCCTTAATTATAGTATTAGTATATAACCCGATAGTTTATAGGACTCGATAATTAAGATTAAGGATATCCTTACTAAGTCTATTAACTTTATAGGTTAGGAAAATATAAAAAAGCCTTTAATTAAAGAGGAGGAAATTAATACGGGACGTCTATTAATACCCCTATAAATCGCTCCGGACTTTACTAGGATTTCCGACTAGAACTTTACTAGGATTTCCGACTAGGACTTTATAATAAATAAATAAAGATTTTACTAGGATTTCCGACCTAGACTTCTTTAGGAAAAGTCCCGTTTACCTCGGAGGAAATTACCGTATTTACTAGGAGGAAATCTCCGTAAAATCTCTACTAGCTATATCTTACGCCTATACTAGGATATCTTACGATTTTATAATAAAATTACGTCTTTAGTTTTTACTAAGAAATCTTAATAAATATATAAGAATAATAATAACTAAAACTAATACTTAATAGCTAACTACCCCCTAGATAGCTAAATAGTCTTTTTTATCTTATAATTATTATTCTTAAAAGATTCTTATTATACTTATATTTATTATAATAGTTATTCTATACCTTATAATCGGTAGTTAACCCGCTTTTCCTAAGCCTACTAGTCGTTTATACGTATAAGCGTATATTAACTAATAGTAATTCTATATTACGTTTATTAACTTATTAATCTCTAGCTATTAGGATAATAAGTCGGACCTAAACGTACTAATTAATAACTTTATAAGTATAGATATCTTCCTTAGAAGGAAATTATATTATACCTATACTTATACCCCTAAAGTATAACCTTTATTTTCGGATTAGCTTTTTAAGATTCTTAAGTAAGAGTATACTACTCAAGTAGAAGAGACTCTTATATTTAACTCTTATTATAAAGTAGGAAAGCCTTATCCTTTTAAGGGATTATTCCCTATCTCTAAATACGGAAAAACCTAGCCGATTAATTATTACTCTACTTATTAGAATAATCCTTTAAAGCCTAATTTATATAAGGTAATTAATACCTTCCTTATTAACCCTTAAGTAATTAAAGACTAAGATTAGCTTTTCGATCGAGTTAATTAAATCCGATATATACTAAATAAGATCCCTTACTTCCCTAATATTCCTCTTAACGATTAACCTAGTAAAGTTTAGTATTTTCTCGAAAGGATAAGTAATACCGAAGGAAAAGGAAAATAACTAGTAGTCTTAGCTAAAGCTAGCCTATTATAAAGGCTAGAAACTCCTCCTTAATTAGTAGAATATAAACCTTCGATTAAATCCCCTATTAAATCCAAGAAATAATCTTCTTATTTTATAGATAAAAAAGTACTAATTAAATTAATTAAAAATATTCTTAAAAATATATCCGCCGAACCCCCTAGATATAAAGACCCGGACCCTAGAGATAATCCCTATTCTTTCTAGAAATCTACTTCCGAGAAACCAGTATTATAATAAGTCCGGCTCCGGGTAGAGGATATTAGCCGATTTAGACTAGCTAGTACTTTTAATATAATATTCGATTAGATTAAGGAAACTAATCGAATAATTATTTATTATAATATTAACCGTTTTATTAATACTCTTAAATAAGTCATTACTTAAAGTAAAGAATATATAGATAAATTTACTCGACTAATCCCTTTTCTTTTCCAAGGATCCATAATAGAATAGTATTTAGGTAACTTAAACTCCCGAGCTCGTTTTAAACTTACGCTTCCTAGCCTTAGTATTTAAGGATAGGTATTCGTCCTTTAGAAACGTTTTACTATTTATACTAATATTATTACCTAAATAATATAGAAAGAGATTTTTATTTTTTAGAATATTCTCGTAGGTAAAGACTTCTACTCCTAGGTCTTAAAAATAAAAAGGATAGCCTAAGCTACTCTTTACCCCGAATAATTAGTATTTATAATCGTTTTCTCCCGACTAGATATTTTACTTTAAAAAACCTTTTACTAATTAACTAGGGATAATATACTAAATAAGTAGGCTTACGAGTATAAACGTTTAATCCCTAACTTATAGACTAAACTTACCTAAGGAATTTAGGGGTATTTTTAAAATAATACTACTTAATATACCTTCTTCGGAAAACCCTTTTAATAACCCGATAAATCCCTAGTCGGACCTATACTAAAAGGGAAATCCTAGTAAAATCCTAGTTAATAACTAAATAATTTATCGTTAAAACCTTAGGATTTTACCCGGAAACTAACTAATAAGAAAGCCCTATTTATTCTAAAGCCGAATACTTTCGTAAAGAAAAATAATAGCTTTAAGAATAACCTAATTATTATTAATCTTACTTATAACCTTACCGATTAAGACCCTAATAATAATAAAGCCTTTATTATCTTTACTAAAATAAAAGATTAGATTCTTATAGCTTCTAAAAAACTAGCTAATAACTTAGTCGAATCCTTGGAATCGTTTAATAATAATAACGAATAACTAGCCGACGACTTATATTTCTTTATTCCGGATTACGAAGAATATAAAGCTAAACCTTTTAACTCTTATAAGGATCTTCTCCCTAAAAGCCTCCTTATAATAACTACCTCCCCTTAGACTTTAAATACTCTTCTTAATTAAGTCTTTCGTTTTACCTACGCTAGGATATTAGTATATAATAAATACGGAATATCTAATACTATAGAAATATATATAAATACTAGAGCCGGTAGATTAGCTATTAGGAAAAACCTCTTTAATAGATTCGAAAATATAAAATTTAATCCGAATATTAAATAATACCTTATTAGTATTAATAAAGTATTAGCTAAAATACTCGGCTAAGTAACTTTTACTTTTTATATACTTAGAAAAATAAATAGTAAATTCTATATTAGTAAATTTACTATTAGCGTATAAGTCGTTAAAACGCTATTAGCTAGTATTCTCCTAGGATAAAACTTCTTTATTCCCTATAGTATTAATATCCTTAACTTATAATAAGAACTCTACTTTAAGCTATATAGTAGATTAAGGGTCGAATACTATTTAATACGGAGAGGTCTAGTAATTTATCGCCGAGTAATAACCGTATTAACCGCTATAATAGCTCCTTTCTCGGCTAGTACTATCCTAACCCTACTAAATAATCCTCCTATTAGTAAAGACCTTATTTTCTTTTCCGACTCTCTTTTACTCTTTAGTTCTATTATTTATAATTGCTTTTTTATTACCGTTTTTAACTTAAATAACCGGCTAATTTTATTTAAACGAAAAGAGAAGATCGGTATTTTACTCGATTTTAATAATAACCTCTTTTTCTCGGTTCTAGATTATATCGACTAACTAGTATACGAAACCGATAAATACTCTAAACCTAATATCCTTTTAGATTAAATACTCTTTTTTAATAAAATAAATAATAATAACGCTTCTTTACTATTTAATCTTCCGGATTTAAGTTAACTATACTATCTTAGTATTATTAAAATACCGAATATTCTAGAAATCGAAGGAGAATACGGTATTAAAATCTATACTCTTAACCCTTAGCTAGTAAATAAAGTTAAAAAACTCTTAGATTCCCTCCCTAAATTATAGGAAAATATAGGACTTATCGACCTTCCTAAAGAATAATATCTCCGTATACCTTTTATCGATAATTAGTACGAAAAGAAGCTTAGTCTTCGCCTATACCCTCTTAATAAGCCTAATTAGGATTTCCTTAATAAAAAATATAATAATATATATACTTAGGGTAAAATAAAATAGGCTTTTTAAATATCTTCCTTCGTAAGCCCTTATTTCGTAGTTTAGTATAAAGGAAAACCGCGTATTATTAATAATTTACGAGTACTTAATAGTATTATTATTCTAAATATATACCTAATACCTCTCCTATAAAATATAATTTATAAGCTTACTAGAAAAAAGTATATATTTATTATTAATACCTAGAGTTTTTTTTACTAATTCCTCGTATATTTAGATTACTAAGAATAGTTTATAATTATATTCTACTATAGGCTTAAAAGGGCTATTATAATTCTTATAGGGTATAAAAATTCCCCTACTTATACTTAATAATTTATCGATTATATACTTTACCCTTATAAAGCTTATATAGCCGGATATATTAATAATATTATTATCTTTTTTAATACTCCGGAAGATTATATTAAGTATTTAACTATTATATTTAACCTCTTTATTAGTATAAACCTTTTACTATTAGTACTAAAGTCTTTTCTCTACTACCCCTTAGTAGAAATATTAGGGTACTATATTAATAGATTTACCCTTATAAATACGTAATTAAGAGTAAAAGCTTTATATAATATTAAGTTTCCTAATACTTTATAATAACTCGAATAGTAGATTAGACTTATTAGATAAATAAGATACCTTATTCCCCGATTCGCCTAATAGATTAATCCCCTATAAAAACGTAAGACTATAATATTTTATAAAGGATAAGAAATAAATACTCCTATTACTAGACCTAAAAGGAATACCTTTACTTCTTAGTTTAAAATTATCCCTATAAAGGAAGAAAAAGACTATTTCGACGATATTACTAATACTCTTTATAATAATACGGCTTTTAATTAATTCTTTCCGAATTATTAACTCTTCCTATAGATTAACGTATTATAAGAAAATAGTTTTATAGCCTATCTCTTTTATTTTAATAATAAGGAAACCTAGAAACTAACCTTAGTACCCCCTAGATAATTTATTAGACTTATTTTCTACCTTAGTTAGTCTTTTAAACCTACCGAATCTAGGTATTAGCTAACCGAATTAAAGATTACCTATTTAGTCTAGGTATATAGAAAACTTCGGACTTACTTAATTAATACCTAGAAACCTAAGATTATAGTTTTTATAAACTATACTATTATTTCTATTATAGTTAAATAAACTTTACTATTTACTATTAGTATAAGAAATAATAATCTCCTTATTATCGTTTCTTAATACTTAAGTTAGTATTTATTAAAGGTTTAATATATTCCTAAAGCCTTTAATATTCTAGCTAATTCCCTTTTTAGACTCCTTTCTAAAGCTAAGCTAGAAAAGGGATAAGGAGAACTCGAAAATATCTAGGAAGATAATATTAATTAAGACTATATTTTCGTCTCGACTAAAGCTATTCTTAATAATAAGTACCGCCGCTAAATATCCGAAGGATATAAAAAGGATTAAAAATAGTTAGAAATCCTCGAATAACTCGGTAACGAAGACTCTTAAGAAGGGCTTACCTTTATACGTTCTTACGACCTTTTATTTTTCGAAAATACTAATAAACGATAATAACTCTATATACCGGAAGACTATACTAATAAACTAATTTCCGAATACTATTTTCGTAAATTCTATATAGGAAGGAGATAGATATAGGCGGAGATATCTTCTAGTTTTATTATTATACGATTTAAAAAGAAGATTAATTAAATTATAAACGATTATAATATATATTAATATAACTAGACTAATTATTAACCCCCTCCTAGAGAAATAATATTAATCCGGTTTCTAATAATCCCCTTTTATACTATTATTATAGATTTTATTACTAGTCTTCCTATAGTCTTTTTAAAGAATTCCCCCTAGTCCGAACCTAAAGGGAAGTTCTATAATACCTTATTTACTATAACCGATAAGTTCTCGAAAATATATATTCTAATCCCTAGTTATAATTATTTTACCGCCGAAGAATAGGCCTAGAGACTATACTTCGATCTCGTAAAATATAACTAGGGTCTTCTAAAGTAAATTATATCCGACTAAGATCCTAAATTTACTTCCGACTTCTAGAAAACCCTTTAATTAGCCTTTAGAATTAAGCTCCTAATATTAATAGTATACTATCCCTAAACTAATAGACTATTAGAATATTAAAACTAGATAATTAAGATTATACTATACTTTTTCTTAGCCGACTTCCCTAATAAATAATAAACTAACGCTTTACCCGCTTTATAATTCTCTTTTAATAATTCTTTCTCTTCTATTATTTAGATAATACTAAGCGAATTATTAACCGGATTTCGGATAAATAATAGTCTTCGATATCTTAAAGATTAGGTTTTACTTAAATCTAGGGAAATCCTTAAGGATAAAATAGTAATTTTAATCGTATATACCTAAGCTATTATAAAAAAATAATATAATAAAAAGTATTAGAAACTCGAATTTAAACCTAATAACTAAGTATAATTAAAACTCGGTAAAAGGTATTAGGTTATTAATAAACATATTACTAAACTCGCTAAATAATAAATAGGTCCTTTTCGTATTATCGAATACGTTAAATACCTTACCTATTAATTAAATCTCGATAACTCCTTAAATATTTATCCTATTATATTAATTATTTAACTCCGTTTTACTAAAGTATTCGGAGAAAAACCTAGGCCTAAACCTAATACTTAAAACTTCGAGGTTAACCGAATCCTTAATATAAGAAAAGTTAAAAAAGGTCGAGGAATAATAAGGATAGAGTATTTTATTAATTAGAAAGAATACCTAAGTAATAATAATTAATAGGTCGCCTTTAAGGATTTCTAGTAAAAGGATTTAATTAAAGAGTTTAAGAAGAAATATAAAGAGCTAAAAACGCGTTTATAAATAATACGTAGAAAAAGAGAGAAGACTTTAAAAGAATATTAGCCTAAGGAGCCTAAGGAGAAGACTAATCGTATTACCCGGTAATAAACGCGTAAAATTACTAGGTTATAATAGACTAATACGCTTTTAAAATCCCCTTCTCCTTTATTCTCCCCTTAATACCTTTTACCTTCTCCTCTTAATACCTTTTACCTTTCTCTCTTATTCCTTACCTTTACTATTTACCTTTCTTTCTTTTTACGTTTCCTACCTTTTCTATTTACCCTTTATATATTATTTCTTTTTTATTTTAATATTATTTTATATTAATCCTCCGTACTTTAATACCTATCGTAATAAAAACCGTATTTACCGAAAATATTTCTATAATTAATTAAAATAAATACTACTAAACCTTACTTTTAAAGGCTTTAGGAGAGTAATCTAGCTATTTAATAACCTAGCTAAATTATAAGGCTCTTTTAAATCCCTTATATTTAAATTCGATAAGTAAAAGAAAAGTAATAAAATACTCTTCGTATTATAGAAAAAGGCCCTTAGGGAAGAAGGCTTTAATCTCTTTTTCGGGAAATTAAATAGTATTACCTATTTAATTAATACCTAAGTACGAGATTAAGCTAATAATAAAAGATTTCCTAATAATATCGATTCCGATTCGGAGAACTCGTTATTATTTTTATCTATAATACTTTAATAATCTACTTAATAAACTACGGGTATTACCTAAATACTAACTCTAGTACTTACTCGATTATTAACTCGAGGACGTCCTCTTATACCTATATTATTTAAGAATATCGAAGGTAATATATTTCTAGTAGTAGATTAACCTAGACGAAACCTTTAGGGGGTATATACCCTACTTATAATAGCGAAAGACTACCTTAAAGCCTTAGTATTAGGAAATTTAAACTAAGATTCTCCTAAACTAGGTAAAATAAATAAGGTTATTAATATTCTTAGCTATAAGGATTACTTAGGGTATATAGAAGAAATTACTAAAAAGGTATTTAATAAGGAAATAACCTAAATAAATACTCCTCTACTCTTCGGTAAGAACTTAGTAAAACGAACTACGATAGTAATAATATCCGCCTTATAGCCTTTACTTTAGACTCCTAAGAGGCGAATTATAGGTTTTTTAACTACCCCGATCCGATTAATATCCTCTATTATATCCCGATTCTAGGAAGTATTAAATAACGAAGAAAGAATAAAGTTTAATAACTCTATAACCTATTAGTTTTAGAATCTTCCCCTTATAATCGTATTATATAGGATTAATACTTAGGTACTCTATACTACGAATAAAGTAATAGTTTTTATAGATTATAATCTAGCGGTTATATAGGTAAATATATTTAAGGATATCCTTAAGAACGTTAATTATAACTTAAGCCTTAAATATATAGTAAAAATAATTAGGATTAACGAGTTATAGGTAATCTAATTCCTAATATTAATATAAATTCTAGACGATTACCTGGCTTTATAAACGATAATTATAAATATTACTAGGGTTCCTAGTTTTATTATAAAGAAATTAGTACTTAAGAATTCCTAAAAATTATTTAAGTATTTTATTAGTATTAATTATAACCTAAGGGTTATAGCTAATAAATAAACCTATCTTCCTAGTAAGGAAGCTATTAATATAATACTAATAGTAATAGTTAATTATATCGTATTACTTACCTAGAATAATATTATCGAAAACCTAATATCGCTTAACCTAAGTAGAATACTATTATTCTTCGCTAAAGACCTTCTTTAAACTAATAAGGTAAATATTATAAAAGAGCTTTATAATCTTAAAGAAGGATAAATAAAACCCGATAAGGGTTAAAAGTCGATTTTTACCCTTCGATAAATTATACTATTAGCCTTAATTATCGACTTAGAGATAGACTAAATATAAATAATAAGAGTAGGTCGAAATATTTTCCCTATTCTTTCTTTTCTTATACCTTTTTTAGTAAGACGATAAAATTCCTCGCTAGCTCTCTTATTATACCGTTTTTCCTAACTTTTCCGCCCTATTTTCCAGTCCTATTAATAAAGCCTTCTACGACCGTATTCCTACTATAACCCCGTTAAGATATTTCTTCTCCGCGGTCGATTCTTTCCGATAAGCCTTATCGAGATTATATTTTCTCTATAGCTTAATTCCTTTATATATCTTTTATTTTCTTAAAGGTTTTTTCTTTTAAATTAATATTTACTATAGATTCCTTATATTATAGACCTTAGTTATTTTTCCTTATACTCTTACTTATTAAATATAATATTAGATTAATTATAGAAAATCCTATAATTATAATTATCTACTTAATAAGGCTATTAGTCTTTTTTTCCGCCCTAGGGAGTTAATACGGAATATTTATTAATACCCCTATAAATCGCTCCAGACTTTACTAGGATTTCTAACTAGAACTTTACTAGGATTTCCGACTAGGACTTTATAATAAATAAATAAAGATTTTACTAGGATTTCCGACCTAGACTTCTTTAGGAAAAGTCCCGTTTACCTTAGAGGAAATTACCGCGTTTACTAGGAGGAAATCTCTATAAAATCTCTACTAGCTATATCTTACGCCTATACTAGGATATCTTACGATTTTATAGTAAAATCACGTTTTTAGTTTTTACTAAGAAATCTTAATAAATATATAAGAATAATAATAACTAAAACTAATACTTAATAGCTAGCTACCCCCTAGATAGCTAGATAGTCTCTTTTATCTTATAATTATTATTCTTAAAAGATTCTTATTATACTTATATTTACTATAGTAGTTACTCTATGCCTTACGATCGGTAGCTAGCCCGCCTTTCCTAAGCCTACTAGTCGTTTATACGTATAAGCGTATATTAGAAATCGTTTTTAACCTATAAGATAATAAGGTCCTTTTTCTTTAAGGTAAGGTTCTTTTTAAAGACTTATTATAAATACTATTTTTATACTTTTATATTAACCTAAGGGTTATACTTAAGGTATAAAAGCTTCCTATTTAGGGTTATAAAAAGGACTTAATCTTACGCCTTCTAGACTTCGATTCTCTCCCTATTATAGAATAGACTATAGATTTTATAGTTTTTTAGTCTTTTATACCTAAAGGTTTATCTTCCTAAAATAAGGCTATACTTTCTTACTATTAATATTCCTTTTAAAGCCTTTTATCCTAGTCGACCTAATACTTACCTCGTCGTTTAATACGATAAATATACCTTTTTCCTCCTTCGATAATAGCCTTTACCTTCCGACGATTATACTCCCGAACCTAGCTATAGTAAATACCCTTTTTTATAAAGGATATCCCTATTTTAATACTAGGATTTAATAATATATGGTATTAAAAAGTATATTCTTAACTAATCTCGAAGTAAACGGTAGTTAGGAAATTATCTATAATATCTATTCTTACGTTAATAAGTACCGGGTAGCGAATAAGAAGCTATTTTCCGTATAAATTATATTAATAAGGTTCTAAGAGGCTATTTTAGGTAGTAGTAATAGCTTCTTTTTTAGTAAAAGGAATATATAAAGAAGAGGAAAACTCTACTAATAAGGGAATATCTAGGTTAAAAGACTACGACGATCTTACCCGTATATAATTAAGGGGGAGCGGGGATAGTAGGGCCCTCTATCGCTAGATAGGCATCGTATATTAGCGTTACCGCGGATTCTACGAGTGCCTACGGTAGGGGCCTAGGTATATAGAATCGAGATTTGCTAGTAACTATAACAATTTTCTAATAAGACAACGAGAGAGTATGAAAGTAATAGAAAATCAAGAAATATAAGATAAGATATATTATGTGAAAGAGACGAGATTATCTCTCATCTTCCTTCTCGGCTAAACATGCTAGAAGAGGCAAGTTTACAACACTATCCCTGCACGATAGGAAACCGGGGGGGACGGCTGCTATTGTACATACCGGGTATGATGGGGGGATGGGATGGAGATGACCGACTCATGATCCTAGCTTACTAGCCACGAGAATCTTCACCTCCCCCTATCGTATCAACTATTACACCGGCCTATCAACCACCTTTCTTCTCCGTATGAACTTCCTAAACAAGGTAGGTAAGGAGAATGGTTCTATCATCATGTGTGTGCACGGACGTTGGCTTGGACCTGTAGCTGGGTTCTTTGCTGGGGAGATCAACCGGGGGAAGAGAGCGGGAGGGAAAAAAAAAAACACGTTACATATGAATTTCTAGCTGAGAAGAAGGGGTTCGGGGTGAAGCTGATTTTTTTTCTTCTTCTCCTTCTCTTCTTCTTTTTATCTACTCTGGTATATCTGTCAAGACATTCATATATGTGTACATATAAAAGGATCGTCTAGTTGGATCGGCTCGTTCCCCAGCTTCACGGAGCCAGCCAGCTTCCTTTGTAGCTACGTACGTACATATGTACTCGACTCCAGCCGCAACGATGATGACGACGACGATGAGGACACGCCCCTTTCTCGAGCTCCTCATGCTCCTCTTGTCATCCCATCTGCTACAACCAGCAGCTGGTATGGAGCTATGGCCGTACCAGCCAGCGATGGAAGGGCCAGGCCAAGGGTGAGTGCCCCCCCCCCCCCCCCCCCCCCCCCCCCCCCCCCCCCCCCCCCCCCCCCCCCCCCCCCCCCGCCGCCACCCCCCCCCCCCCCCCCGCCGCCCGGGCAAGAGAACCAGG
>PDHP01000234.1:0-14001 GCA_003339455.1 Ophiocordyceps camponoti-leonardi (nom. inval.) | reverse complement strand
ACAGCCCGCGCGCGGGGTGGGGGTGGGCGCCCTGGCCGCGGCGGGCGGGCGGGGCGGGGGGGGGGGGGCGCCCCCCCCCCCCCCCCCCCCCCAACGGTACAAGACAGATCCTTTTTCAGCAGAAGCCTCCGAGAAGACAGACTTGAGACTGATGGAAGGCAAGGACAGCTTCAACAGGTTCACCGGCAGCGTCGGGCTCACCACTGCCGTGACGGTGGTGGAGAACAAGGGATATAGGACGACGCGGTCTGCTGAGGAGGTCGAGGCTCTGCCGAAGTCGCCGGATAGTCTGGACCAGACGTGGCACGATCCTTGGCCTTATGATTCTCCGTCTGTGATGAAGGAGTACGAGTCACTTGAGATTAAAGACTACAAGTGAGTGACGACGAGTCTCCCCGATCTTTGCTTGGTTGGATGGATGGGATAGACATGAAAGAAAGGCTGTGTGTAAGTATGTGTGTCTGCTGATGCTGAGCCTTGTCTGTACATACATAGGCAGCTGCTCGACACGCTCAGCGTCAGCGGTAGCGTATCCATCGCCGGGTACGGGCAGCAGGCGGACTTGATGTCATCCTATCTCAACAAGGAAACGGTGGGTGAATACGGATGACCTATGAATATAGTGAACATCTTATCTTGGACTTACAAACCATGCCGCAGTTCGAGCAGGCTTCGTTTACGTACCTCATCAGGATCAACGTCAAGCATCAGCCCAACACGAGGAACTCTTACATCTTTAACCCGATTCCGAACATAGAGCATAACAAGACGGCTGCTACCAAGGCTTACGGTGATGCCTATATCAAGAGTGCGTATGTACACTTGTTGATCGAAAAACGACTGTTGACTGACGAATCCAGAGTTCATCACGGGCGGAGCCTTCTATGCCCGGGTATCGATCGTCTCCCGATCGAAAGCGGTGGAATCAGAGGTCGGCCTGGCGTACGTGCTTGCTTCATCCCGTATACTCCCTTCTTTCGGTTCCTCATCTCAACCTAACTTTCCCCATCACAGAGCTAAAGCTGCCTTCTCCGGCTGGGGCGTCGGAGGCGTGATATCAGTCGAGATGCAAAAGGGCATGTCGACCCTCTCCCAGCACTCTTCCATCGAGATCAGCAAGATGAGCCTGGGACAGAGGAAGCATAACACGGCCAACGTGCCGTACACCAAGGGGAAAGCAATCTACTCCATCATCGAGAAGCTCAAGAAGGAGGCCGATGAGTTTTACGAGGACGCCGTGAACCATAACTCGAATCTATAGTGAGAAACCACCTCCAGTGTCTTTTCGTCGTCGTTTCTGGTTTTTGTTTTTGTTGACGAGTCTTTTTCTAGTGCTCTTATCGACGACTATCATACTGCCGAGGGCTTCAACGAGTATGCCTACGAGCCGAACGAGTACGCCGAAGTGAGGCGGGAGAGTCGAGATCTTCTCGATAGGTATTTGGAGTTTCGAAGGATAGAGGATCTGATTATAAGGAGTAAGTGGCGGATCTCTTCCCTAATTTTGCTTCGAGGCCGGCGGGATTCTGACCTTGTTCCTTGATAGCGCCTACCACTCAGTTTAGAGGGCATAGATCGACGAGACGGAAGCTTCATCAGCGATGTGCCGATTATATCAACAAGGTTCACGCATGGGTAAGCATATATACAGATCATACAAGAGTCACGATATGCAACACTCTTGGAGGGAAAAGGAGGGGGAAGAAAGAAACCTGGGCTGATGAACAAGATACAGATCCAAAAGACTGAAAAGGACCCTTCTCAGGGATTGGAAGTACCTTACGATGATCCCTGGGAGTTTCGAAAGGAGGTCGTCTCCAAGATTGAGGCCGAGCGAGTTAAGCTGTTCAACAACGGCGGTCGATACTACGTCTGGGACCGTACGTTCACTCATCCCTTCTATCCATCATCTTTGTTTCCTCTTACTAACAACGAATAAACACAATCGACGACAGACCTCACCCGGCAGAGAAAGTCCCACGCCCTATGGGAGGTAGAAGTCTACGCCAAACCGGTAGACGAAACATCAAGGCTCGTCTGCGGCGAATCCGAAGAATGGGCCATCCAGAAGAGCAACGGCAACGCCCTATGCGTCATGGACACGGAACTGCCTCCCAACTACATCAAGTGGTTCGAGGCGTGGGTTTACAACCACGAGGTCGTCAACGTCACGTCCGATCGGGTGGTTGAGCTGGCGAGGAAGCCGTTTGATAACTACGAGGGCGTTTACGGCCATAACCATCTTCGTAACGCTTCGGAGAGGCTGCTTGAGGGGGATTTCTTGATCTTCTATCCGCTTTCGGCGAGGAGGTTGAGGGAGGATACTTGTGTTGGTGGATCGTGTACGAGGTATGGCTGATTGCTGATAGTTGTGTGGACAAGGCGAGCAGACTTGAACATCATGTATATATCATGGAGGCGAGAAGTTAGTTAGTTAGTTATGGGATATAGGAGGGTGAGGAACTAGACGCCAGTCGCTCAGCTCTATCGCGTCGGACCAGACAACTTGCGGTCCCCAGCTGCGGTCGTGATGCAGAGGGCGGTTGATGTAACGATATCGATCAACCTGAATCATCCGAGACGATCCGACGCAACGTGCTTTCAAGACGACGCCTAGAAGAGATGAAGAACTAATCAGTATAGGGAAGCATCTCTGAAGGAAGAGAGAGAGAGAGAGAGAGAAAGAGAGAGAGAGACCTTGAAGAAGCCAATCATCCCTCTGATACCACTCAGCCAGCGCCACATCAACGAGGCTGATCCTATCAACGTCCCGGATAGGAACCCGTCTCGAGCCAAAGATCTGCCTGAGGTTAAAAGTCTTCCAGTCCTGAAATCCGGCTTCGGGCTCCCTCGCTATGAACAAGTGCGGCTGCCTCCCCGAAACGGCAGCGAGGATGGTATCCCACGTGCCGGAGCTGTACTCGGGGGAGAGCCAGACGCCAATCTCGAGACTGTCTATCGTCCTGCAGGGAGGACACGATGCCCTATCGCCTTGACGTAGGCGGTGGAGGTAGTTGCGTGGTAACTTTGCGAAGAGGCTTTGACACATGGTCGACGTCGTCTCTGATGATCGTTTCCAGATGCCGGTGTGAAGAAGAGCTGGGAACGTCGTGGCCAGTCGGGAGAGGATGAAGGCGCAGTCGTCTTCCGTCTGTGTGCCTGACTCTATCCGTCGACGGACTTGTTCTGGTATATCTATCTCGCTCGGGCTGTGGTATCGTCGTCTCTCATCTGGAAAGGATGGTGGTGATGGTGTTCGTGGTAGAGGCGGTGTTGGTTCTTCCTCCTGCATCAGACGCGTCCTGGCCCTTTGCCTCTTACGAGCTGGCTCTGATTCTGAGCTCTCCTGGTGAGATAAGCTACTCTGTCCGTATCGTGATGAAGGCTCATCAGCCGAACACGTCTGATGATCAGAACTTGCTCCGTGGCAAAGATGCCGAGAATGGTCCGACGTTCCCGGGAGGGGCCGCCGCCCTATCCTCGGCACACCGGCAGACGCGGTCCCCGGCGGCATGACGGCCGGCATACGGCTAGGGGAACCGGTGGCCGGCACACGGCTAGGAAGACCGATGGCCGGAATACGACTCGGAGGTCCGATGGCCG
Source organism: Ophiocordyceps camponoti-leonardi (nom. inval.) (assembly GCA_003339455.1). NCBI lineage: Eukaryota > Fungi > Ascomycota > Sordariomycetes > Hypocreales > Ophiocordycipitaceae > Ophiocordyceps > Ophiocordyceps camponoti-leonardi. Next base: position 10,398 of record PDHP01000234.1, on the reverse strand, counting down.
GCATACGACTCGGAGGACCGATAACGGCCAAGGTCTCCCCCGTCGGCAGAGGAAGAAGCAGGGGGAAGCTACCGGTCCATCCTACAGAGCGTCCGACAGACTCCATCAGCACAAGCGCCGACCTCATCGGGTTCCCATGATCCCACTCCTGCGGGAAAGCCGAAGCCGTCAAAGCGCCCCATCTCCCGCGGGCGAAGTCCTGATTGATGGTATACTGCCCTTGGCGGATCCGGTCCGTAAAGGGCGGTCTCGACCAGTCTCCTATCTGGGCGTATCCCCGGACCTGCGTCCAGTGAATGCCCCCCAGGGCCAGGACCTCGTCGAAGAAGTTGTCCTCTAGCACGAGCATGTTGGGCGTCGCTTGGATGACGTAGATCCAGCCTCCGGTTGCGAACTCGGCCGCCTCTTGGGGGGAGGTCGAGGTGGAGACGTAGGCGGTCGTGTAGTTTACGTTCCACATCTCTCTTGTACGAGATCTAGACGAAGCCGTTGCCGAGGAAGAGTTGTCCTCGTCTTCTTCATCATCATTATCATCGCACATGTCTTCCCATACGGCGTCGAGGAAGTCTTCGTTTACGTATAAGTGGTTGTCTAGGTTGAAGGAGTTCTCGTGCCGCCAATACTGGCCCCAGGGATGGAACCCGCCAGCGGCTCTGATCACGCTCGGAGGTCTCGAGTCTCCGCGGTAGACTGTATGCGGGAGTTGATGGTCATTTCTTTTCGTCAGTAGAGCACCGGCAGTCGCGGATCCCCCGGGCCAGAAGAGTAAGGAGAGAAGGGCGGTTGTTGTCCATACGGGAAGCGTCATATCGTTTCAAGGGAATGTTTGATCTTCTGCTGTCAAAGTACATGTATGATATATGTAAGAGGTGAAAGCAGCCTTTGTGTGTGTGAGAGAGAGAGAGAGCGGCAGGTTATAAGAGATGGGGGAAGCCGGTCTTAAAACATTCCATCCAAACGGCTTCTAAAGGATATACATACATACATACATATGTATGTACATACGTTGTATGCAAGATATGTCTGTGGAGTCCGTAGTAGCATCGACTCATCCTCTGAAAGCCTCTCCAGCGAAGGAGTTTGGCTGATATAGCTCAGCTGAGCTGTAGAGTTTATAATCCCGCGTCCGGCGGCGTTCCCCGGTTGTGGGTTAAAGGGAGGAGGAGGAGGAGGAGGAGGAGGAGGAGGAGGAGGAGGAGGAGGAGCAGGAGGACGGCGGATTCAGCACACGCCATTCGATAGATGTACATACATACATACATACATACATATAGTATATTCAGACATAGCTAGGTATATGTCATCTATAGCATTCGATTCCATCGACTTATAGGCTCCAGATTTCTCTCCATCATCATACGACCCATCATCTCCGCGGCTAGGCGACTATACATACATTGTACATATGTACACACATCTATATAGACGACTACAAGGACACGTAGCTCATAGCCTACAAGACAAGACAACTAGGAAGGGAAGTCATTGTATATCGACAAACACCTCATCCACTTCAACATCTCTTATTAGAGTCTCGAAAAGAGAGATATTCTCATATTCATAATTATATAAACATACTCTATTACTGATTACTATATATATATATACTAGGCATATATATGTATGTATATCGACACTCAAAACTCGGATCCGTCATGAGTCCTCTCTCCCCCCTCCCCCCCTGAAAACTTCCACTTCGTCCAGTCTATAGGACCCTTCAACTCTGTCTCTTCCCTTCCTCTCGCGAACCGTCCAAAGCGGTTGAACCACCTGTTCACACTTCCGTACTCTTCGTATCGCGCCTTCATCGAGGAGCCCTCGCATCGGCCTTCAAAGGTGATCCCTATACATAAGTTTACTTTGGTTTTAGTTCTTCTCTTCTTTCCCATTTCAACAACGTGAGAAAAGACAATGAGATACCTTCAATCTTCCATCGATCTGCATTCACCCGCTGCCCCGTCACCGGGAACAGGCGGAAATCCACAACGTCTCGGATATCAACGCTTTCCGATCCAAACGACTTCTTGATGTCGATCGTCTTCGTCATCTTTTCGCCGCTGTCAGGATGCTCGGCCATGATGAAGGCATCTTTACCCATCTGCAGCACGAGGTTATCATATGTCCCCGCGAAATCCATCACGTTGATAAAGCCGGTCCCCATCCTAAGTTCGACTTTCAGGGCGTCGAAAGAAGAGCAGTTGCTTGGCTTTGACTCTTGGACTGTGGCGGCGGCGGCGGCGGCGGCAGGCCAAGTCTTGTTGCCCTTCTGACAAAGCGACAAGACCTCATCTTGTTGATACTTGGCCCAGTCGTCCGGCTTGATCAAGGCTCGCCAAACCTTGGAGGGGAGATCCGGGCTTCCGCGGTGGCGGGTCTTTTGGTTTATCTCCATGTCCTTTTCGAACACGAGCGCTCTGGATGAGTTGGCGCACTTGGCGGCGATCCGGTAACCTGTTTTGACCGTTATTCACTCGTCCTCTTACCGCGTGCTCTCCTTGGATAAGATAAGGCTGAAGCAATACCTCGCAAGTTCCAAGCGTCGCCTGCAAATATCCAGTTGTCCGAGAGGTCGTCGCTCGTGATGATGTCGTATATAGCAAAGTAGTCGACACTTTCCACCGGCACAGTACTAGAGCCGTAAACCGTCTCGAGCGGGATCCTGGTTTCCACGCAGCCCTCGCGGCTGAGACTGTCGGCTGCTGGAACGTATTTTCCTCCCTGGTCAAAGCGATACGATACTCGAGACCAAGTACCGTCGCCCCAGTGAGAACCGACCATCAAGGTGACGATCATGTCGTCAAAGTATCGACATTCATCGTCCGCAGCAGCAGCAGCAGCAGCAGCAGCTTTCTTCGGAGGCTTCGTCCACATCTCTCCGAGAAGTCCAAGGAATAACCTTCGGCAAAGAGCCTTCGTTTTGTCTGTCCCGTTGTCTCCTTGCTCTGATTCGTCGACGTCACGGGTCGACCTCTTGGGGCCGGCTTTCTCGAAACATACCTTTGGAGAGGCGGATGCTATCGCGAAGTCGACCAAAACGTCTATGAGGTTCGGATAGTTCGATACCAGCCAGCTGACGCCGTTGCCCAGAGCGGTAAGCAGGCCATCGCGACTCAATGAGGCCGAAGTTGCTAGAAAGGCCAGTATGTCTTGTGCGAGCTTTTCGTCGTCCTCCTCTGGACTTTGACCTGGCTCTCCTCCTCCAAAGGGGCTGAAAGGATGAGCCGAGTGGCTGGGGGATAAAGGGCAGGTATTGCCGTTGGCTTCGTTGAGGAGAATCTGAATCCACTGCTGCAGCCACGCAGCATCTACATAGGTAACTGTTTTTTTTTTTTCAAACCATTCAGTGCCAGCACGAGTCGAAACCGAAGAAAGGAGAGCGGGGAGCACCGGGGCGTGGTTTTACGTACTGGTGTCATAGATTGTTGCCTGAATGGTAGTAGTCCCAGAGCTCGTCCCGGCAACATTCGAACCAGGAGTAGAAGCACCGCCTGAGGCAGAAGAAGAGGCACCTTCATGAACAGGGGGAGAGGTACCGGCTGGGGCCGTCGGGGAGACCTCTCGATGACCAGGGGAAGAATCACTGGTTTGATCAGGCGGAGCGGCCTCTGCATTGGTAGGATTCGGAGGTCGAGTCTCGCGTTCTTTGTTTTTTAACCGAGCTTTGAAAACCCGAAGAGGAAGCTTGGCAGGAGGATCCGGTGCCAGAGACCGAGTGTCGGCCTCGGCCTGTTGATGCTGAGCCCGAAGAGGAACATTGGCGGGAGGGTTCGGTGCCAGAGACTGAGTGTCGGCCTCGGCCTCTTGATGGTGAGCCTGAGCCGTGGTCGGATGCTGTTCCGCAGGCCGGTCAAGAGGCTGAGGGACATCCAGCGGAAGAGTTGGAGGGTCGGACGCGGCATGATGAGCTTCTTCTCGGTTCGGCGCCATCGGAGCGGGTTCCTGTACCGCATTTTGGGCCCGAGTGCCTGCTCCAAGCGGCCGGCCCTGACGTCGCCCTATAGGATCCCTACTACCCCACTGTATCTGAGGCTGCTGCGGAATCCATTCGCCGGCCGCTGTCGGAGGCACGGCCTGACGAGGAAAAGCAGGGATCGGAAAGGGATTGTATGGTGGAGGAGGCAGACGAGTAGGAGGATCCGGGCCTGAAGAAGGCATGCCTGGGTCCGGTGGGCACTGCTGTGATTGTTGCAGCAGTCCTTCAACCCACCGAATCATCCATTCACGATCCGTTTGCATCACTGCATGGTCTCGTCAGTCAGAGTTCTCCCCTTGTCAATGCCGGTCGAGGCGAGCCTACACAACATGATGGCTTCTTCTTCGGCTTGTTGACTCATGCTTGTGCCGGGTTGAGCATAAATCGGTTGGATCTCGTTCGAGTTTATCATGGCATCATCTTGATCGCGTCGAGTGAATCGTCAGCTGAAAAGAGAAACGAAGAGGAGGAACGGACTCTTGGATATGTGGGTATCCCCTACTTCTCGCCAGAGCTGCTTCTCTGCTTTGCCCGGACCCAAACTGGGACGTTCCCGGATCAACGTTGCCCCTGCTCGGACCGGCAATGGTCGTTCCCGGGAACGGATCCGAGGCCGGAGCCGATAACGGAGCCAGAGGTGGTACTGGAGGCAGCGCCGGATACGGTGCCGGTGCGATTGCCCTGAGACGTCCCGGGATAGGTCCCCTGGGAGGTCTCCTGACGGGTGCCGGTCTTAGGACCGTTGCTGAAGACGGTGTTCGACCCGGTCTGTCAATCATTCCTGAAGGCGCCATCGGAGCCGAGCAGGTGATGCCCAACTGGCGGCTCGCGAAAGCTGCCCAGCGGGCCGTCCATGTCGGATCGTAGTCGACGGCTATTGGCAAGTCCCTCGGTCAGTGGAAATCCGTATCCCATAGATAGGTATGTACGGCCCTTCTCCTCATCTCTCTCATCCATTACTGAGGTACTTACCGTTGGTCGCCACTCCACGGCAACGCCCGACTATCTCTAGCAACGGCAGTTCGGCTATTTGACAGCCAGCGTTAGCAATACAGAGTCAAGAACGTTGTCCGGGGGGAAAAGAAGAAAAAAAAGTGCTTACGAGGCGAGCTAAATATCTGGTTCATGTGGTCACGATTCAACGGCAGGCGCGCATATCTCCTTAGAAACTCTCTCGGCACGACATAAGCGGCCGTAGGGGGTGCTATGTAAGACGCCAATCGGTACCAGCGCCAGGCATGAAAATCCGAGTGGTCTCTGAGGGGAGGTAGGCTGGCGAATTCGCTGTCCAGATCCCAGCTCAGGAGACGGACGTTATCTTCCCACCAGACGCCTCTAATGTCCATGAACTCGAGGAAGCCCTGCAAGGCGGCCTGAGGGCTTGTGTAGAAGACGGCAACCGGGGTCGAGAAGACCGGCACGGAGATCGTCTCGAACGTCCATCGTGAGCCCGCCCCTCCCGTGCTGACGAGACGTAGTCTTCCTTCTATGAAGGGGTTGGGGCACCAGCGTACGGTCCATACAACCTTTTTGGTGATGGGCCATCGCTTTTCGAGCTTGTTCGACTTGATTGCTTCCACCGACGTGGGCCAGAGGAGACAGTTCACGATGGTTAGCACCAGGAGGATCCAGCGCGAGTTGGCCATGATGGCCTGTGACGGGGTGCCCGTAGCTTGTTCCTGCAGGTTGTAAGCTGTAGGAGTTTAGTATGTATGTAGATGAGGGACCGTATTCCAGAGAAAGCATCTTTTTAAAGCACTGTTCATCGGCCTTGATATAACATAGTATGTGCATATACTACATGCTCATATGATAGGGAAACAAAAAGTCTTACCTACCCTCACTTTACTAAACTTCCGGGGCATTCCTCATTTATCAATTGACATCTCAAGGAAGCCCCTCTTCATACGTACAAACCCTCGTGGTTGTACAAAGATAGAAGAGTTGCACAAGTTTGATTTTATGAGAGACTTGACGCCTTGCCATGTGTGCGGCAAATCCTTCCTCCCAGCAACTCTCACACACATGGAAATTTCCAAGGGATGGACACATGTATGTAAGAGCTATCCGATGGTATATACACATGTAAATGAGTATGTACGTACAAATGTTGTATGTATGTTGTATGTATGTATGTTGATGCTATCCGCGCTGAGATGATAGCTCTGTTGACGAAAGACTAACTTAATAATACGCACCGGAGCCTATAACTCACAAGCGTGCATATGGACCTATGTACATACATACATACATACCTATGTACACATATCTAAACTTCATACGCGAGTCTGCCTAAGGGTAGGATCGAAAGGATTCTCCCCCTTTTATTACTCTTCTGCTACAAGCCTTCTAGTATGTACATATAATAGCCGCAGTATTGATGAAGATTCCTCTCTTGAAATTATAGAGAGGGCTGAAGCTGTATTCGACAATGCCACGTCTTGGACCGGTTCTCGAGCCATCATCAACAATAGTGCCATGCCAGGAGACGCCGAGATCGGGCTGTCAGTCCGTCCGGTAAGTGGAACCCCTGATATGTTTGAATTTCGATTAGTTCCCTAGATATAGCGAGAGAAGATCAAAGTTGATAAAGAAGAAGGGAAAGTTCCATGTGAAAAGACGGCGAACTATATCGACTATTGTTCCTGAGAGTATAGCGTAGTGAACGGGTGCAACGTCAAGAGATATGGAACATGACTGAAGGTATAGGGTAACCTGTAAAAAAACGGGGTCCAAAGAAAAAATCACCAACCGCAAAGAGTGTAAAGTCAAGCTGACCATTTGTCAGTCAACCATCACGAGATTGATCTCACGACTGTCAAACTCTCCTTCATACATACTACCTGGCAAACGGCCGATCATTTCCCAGACCGTACATACATACTACCACACGACAATGGACGCCGACACGAAACCGGCCCTACCACCGGCCATGGCCTCCGCCGCCGGCAAGACCGTAGACGAAGTCTGGGCCGATCTGAACAAGTCACCTCTCTTCATGACGGAGATGGAAGAAAACGATGACACGGCTGCCCTGCAAGCCCTGAGCTATGAGGGCACGCCGCTGGAGAACGCGGCTGACTTCAAGGAAAGGGGGAACGAATGCTTTCGTGTTAAGGGCTACGTCGACGCCCGCGAGTTCTACGCAAAGGGCGTGGCCGTCCTTACCACTACCAAGGCAGTCGCCGATAGGAGGGACGATGATCATGATGATGACGAAGTCGATGACGAGGGGGAAAAGGCAAAGATGCTGGAAGCCCTCTACGTCAACCGCGCCGCCTGCAATCTCGAGCTCGAAAACTACCGCTCCTGCTATCTCGACTGCGCCGCAGCCCTACGCCTCAACCCGCACAACCTCAAAGCCTACTACCGCGCCGCCCGCGCCCTGCTAGCCGTCGATCGTGTCCGCGACGCCGCCGAGGCCTGCGCCGCCGGCCTAGCCCTGGATCCGGACAACGGCTCTCTGCGAGCTGCGTCCGACGCCGTCGTCGCTCGCAAGGACGCCCTCGACGCCCACGCCCGTCAGCTCAGCGCACGGGCTGACGACACGGCTCGTCGCGCCCGGCTCGTCGCCGCTGCCCTCGCCGCTCGTAATATCCCCCCTCTTCGGACGTCGGATCGGCCTCCGGACGCGGATGGCCTTGCTATCGCTCTCGTTCCTGACCCGGATGATCCGCGCAGCGCCTTGGCCTTCCCCGCCGTCTTGCTGTACCCACTACGGCTGGAGTCGGACGTCATCAAGGCCTTTGTTGAGACGGAGTCGCTCGCGGATCATCTCCAGTACGTCTTGCCGCCGCCCTGGGACAGTGAGGCAGAGTACGGCGCTGCGGCGGACGTCTCGTGCTATGTCGAGACTCGTCATGGCGGCCTGCTCAAGATGGGCAAGCGCGTGCCCTTGCTCAAGGTCCTGGCCACCGGCCAAGTCGAGATCCTTGATCAGATGCTACGCATCTTCGTCCTACCCACCAACAAGGCCGACGGCTGGGTTGCCGAGTTCAAGGCTCAAAAGGCCGCTGAAAAGGGGCGCGCCGCTGCCTCGTGACAATGCGAGAAGAAGGAAAAAAAAGTCTCGCAGAATCCGAATCTCCGGCAGTGGCTTGTTGACAAGAGGATAACGACTAAAGAGAGGAGAAATCAAACCAAGCCCCCCCCCCCCCTTACCCCTATCAGCTTTGGAGAGAGACTGGGCTGGGGACCCGGGGCAGCAAGTCTTTTCTCACAACTACGCCCGGCCATGATACATATAGAGATTGCCTTCTAACCCTTTCGCCACTTCTCGTCACCCACATGAACGCCATTGGGACAGATGCTAATAACGCCGCCTCTAAATACTTTTTTTGCTCGCGCATTCGCAACCCTTCGGGCGCCGTCTTTCTCGACAATCACAGAGAAAATAAACTGAACCCGATGCGAGGCTCACCACATCCGCTTCCTCAAATCCGAGTCCGTCATCCTTGAAATAGTCGGGCGACATGACGTGTCGAGTCCGCCCGAGTCTTGATTCTCTTTCTGAAGCTCGACAAGGACCGCCGCTGCAGCGTAATCGTCGCCGCCTTCGTCTGCGTTCCTCGCTTTTCCATCGACTTCGCCGTCGTGCTGTGGCATGGCGTCCGATGTCAGCCTGGCCGACTTTGCTCTCGCCGTGTCCGAGTAATCTTGGTACGGCCATCGCCGCTTAGCCGTGGCCGTGGGCGCTGCCAGGACACTCGGGCGGTGAAAATACTGGAGGGCGGGGCTCGCAAAGTTCATGGGAGGAAGTTTGTTGTCGCTGTCGCGATGAGAGAGATCGTTGCTCGGAGCGCGAGACGAAGCCCCAGTATAGGGGCCCAACGAGTTCCAGTCGATGACGGGCATCGTTGTCGCGGCCGTCATCGAGGGGCGCGGAGGCGGGGGGAACCACGCGGTTCCGCATTCTTCGCGAAAAGGGGGTCGAGGCAGTACAACGCTACCCTCCGGCCAGCGAGCGGTGCCGCCGGTTGACGCGCCCGCCGTGGTGCCCTTCCTGGCCTCGTGAGCGTTTCGGCAGGCTTCGGCCTCCATCTTCGAGGCAGCAACGAGATGTTGACCGATGACCATGTCCCCAAAGTACGGAGACTCGGGCGGCGTGCATTCGGACGGGAACGCCGGCCCGAACAGTGGGATCAGGGCCCCGGCGATGTCGTAACAAAAGGTGGCACACAAGGCTCGGGCACACCGATAAGGCACCCAATATCCTAAAGCGTCGGATGAGCGTGAATCGATACGCTCTCATGTGCTCGACGCACCTTGGGCGCCGACAGAACCCCCGGTGATGCTGGGGGATACCTCTCTCAGCCCGGGGTTCTTGTCCAGCATCTGGGACGGTTTGGTCGGTTCAGCAAGTCAGCGGAGGGGTTGAGACGACATCTGCTCTCTGAACGCTTACCTTGGGGTATCCGAGGCACTTGAAGAAAGGAGTCATGCGAACGAGGCCGATGTTGTAGTCCCACATGACTTTGTAAGGGGCTTGCTGGCCCGGGATTCGAAACTCATATCCGAAGGCTGTGTAATGTCAACAAGAGCCGACCAACTTTCAGAGGCAGGCAAGTCTAGAATGAAGGAAGCTGACCCTCGATGCTCTCTCTGCCCGTCTTCTCATAAAAGTTTCTCTTGGTGCTGTTATACGGGATATGCTGGCTGTACTGGTAAATCTGCCCAAACTGGCTGATCTGGAACTTGGCCACTTCTCGCATGGCTCCGGCGTCGACCTGCTCAAAGGGAGGAAATCTGACCGGGCCATGAGTCCTCGACTTGACAGGTCGCGCTGCGGTTCTTGAAGCCGACTTCTTGAGCGTCACTTGCGAGTCCATGGCGTCTCTCGAGGCAGTGGTGCTGTCGGCCAGAGGAGCGACGGTCAGTGGAAGCGAGCAACTACTACTCTCATGGGGCGAGGCAGGGTTGAGAAGAGCCTGGATCGGCAACATGGCGAAGGCGGCGTTTGCAGACCCGGTCGCAGGAAAGGGGAAGGAAAAAAGCAGCCAGCCGACGTGCGTAGCGCGTCGCCGGCGAGGTACGACGCATGGGCTGGAAGAGGAGAGGCAACGCCGCACGACGGGGGCAGATGTGTTGCCGCTGTATGCATGCAGTCTGGGCCTCGGCCAGGGCATGTCCAGATATCAGCCGTTGGTGAAAGCCAAACAAACAAGCAGACTCTCTCGTCAGTGAGGCTAGTCGAGGGCGGAAGAGAGATTGGGAATCCTGCCGCGGCAAAGCTTTATAGTTGTGGGTTTTTTTTTTTTTTTTTTTTTTTTTTTTTTTTTTTTTTTTTTTTTTTTTTTTTTTTTTTTTTTTGTTTTTTTTTTTTTTTTTTTTTTTTTTTTTTTTTTTTTTTTTTTTTTTTTTTTTTTTTTTTTTTTTTTTTTTTTTTTTTTTTTTTTTTTTTTTTTTTTTTTTTTTTTTTTTTTTTT